>PVIU01016422.1:0-45070 GCA_004026605.1 Ondatra zibethicus
TCCTCTGCTTGGCATCCAGTGAGCATTCTTGTATCTTAACCCAGGTAGGGCATCTCATCTCCAAACTCTTCTCCCTCCCACCCCACATCCGCTCCAGCATTATAAAGCCCCTAGGATGTAGCTCAGCTAGCAGACACACACACAAGGCCTGGGTTCAATCCCCCACACTATATACACCAGGCACATGGTGGCAAGAGCCACTGATGACCTGAGAGACATTCCTGGGACCCACATGATAGGAAGAAAGAACTGACTTTCAAAAGTTGTCCTCTGGCCTACACACATACACAACACACACAAAAATGTACCCTACACTCAGCAAGCGGCAGCGCTGGCTCCTTCCCGAAGCTTCCACCAGAGATCCAACCCCTCAGACATTCGCTGAAAAGCTTGCTGGGTCCTGGAGGGGTCAACCCTGTGCTTGAAGCTTCCCCGGCTCCTTTCTCTACTTCCTGTATTTTTAAACTCAGGGCATTTCAACTTCCTCTTCCCGGCTTCCCAGCTTCTACTTCCTGTCTCATGTACCAATACCCCTGGGTCCTGCTCAGAAAACCTGAAGGCCTTTAACAAAATTTGATTTTCTGTTACCAAGAGAATGGACAACATTGTCATTTTTGTTTCCTCTCCGTTATGAGATAGCACCAAACCTTGGTGGGGTAAACCAGACAGACAGGAGTCTATCTGACTCAAGAGTAGACCCCGTACAATCAATCACACAGACCTTTAGAAACCTAAAGGACCTGGAACCTGGGGTTGGTCTTTACCACCGCATAGCTGCCCCAACCTTCCCTGAAGTCAGGAAGCAATGTTCTTTCTCCCTCTCTGAACCAATAGCCCCGCCTATTTTTTCCATGATTGCAGGGAACACAGCCTCTTCAGAGTGTCCTGGAGAGGGGCGGTCACTTTCCCTGCTATGCTTTAGAGTGCCATGGCCACCTGCTAATTACAGGCAGCTAGGGTGGAGAGCATTGTAGATTTTTTTTTAGATTTATTTATTCATTATGCATACAATGTTCTGTTAACATGTACACACTAGAAGAGGCACCAGATCTCATTATAGATGGTTGTGAGCCACCATGTGGTTGCTGGGAATTGAACTCAGGACCTCTGGAAGAGCAGCGGTGTTCTTAACCTCTGAGCCAAGTCTCCAGCCCGCATTGTAGATTTTTAATAAAAGACCAAGCCTCTCTCCAGTTTTACTCTCTCACAAAACCAAACTAACTGCCCCAAAATGACTTCTAATATCACAGTTTCCATGTTTTAAAACCAAACCAAATAAACAAACAAACAAAAAAATCCAGATACTTGTTACTATGTGACTGGCTTTGAACTCCTGTAATCTTCCTACCTTAGCCTTCAGAATCGATAGGACAATAGATGCATGCCGTTACACCAATTTGGCTCATATTAATTATGTGTATAAGTGTCTGTCTGTGGACGTGAGTCCAGGGTCCATAAAGACAAACAAAAGCAGTGTGGATCCTCTATAGATGTGAGTGACCCAGCAAGAGCAGTGTGCTTTCTTAAGGACTGAACTGGCTTGCCTTAACTACAAGACAGGTAGTCTTTGGTAAATGTAAAGTCCAGTGTGCCCTTGTACAACCCTCAGGATTCATAGAAATGCACTGGGCAATTTTGTTTTGTTTTGTTTTTACAGACAAGGTTTCTCTGTGTAGCCCTGGCTGCTCTGGAACTCACGCTGTAGACCAGGCTGGCCTTGGACTCACAGAGATCCTCCTGCCTCTGCCTCCCACGTGCTGAGATTAAAGGCATATGCCACCACCGCCCACTGCACTGGGCAATTTTTGACACTGGGCAAACTTCAAAATGGTAACAATGTCACTAGGTTAAAAAGTGGCCTGAAACAAATGCGCCCTTACTTACCATGAGAGGCAATCTATTTTTTTATTACATGTATTTTTTATGTATGTGTGCATAGGCCTGTATTACATGTATTGTTATGTATGTGTGCACTGGCCTGCTAGAGCCCGAGTGTGGCAGTCAGGGGACACCTTACAGGATTAGTTTCTCTCCTTCTGCCATGTAGGTTCTGAGGACCAAATCCAAGCTGTTGTGCTTGGCAGCAGGCACCCTTACCCAGTGAGCCATCTTGGCAGCCCTATGTGATTATTATTATTTTTTAAAAGATTTATTTATTTATTATGCATGCAATGTTCTGTTAACATATACACACCAGAAGAGGCACCAGATCTTATTATAGATGGTTGTGAGTCACCATGTGGTTGCTGGGAATTGAACTCACGACCTCTGGAAGAACAGCCGGTGCTCTTAACCTCTGAGCCATCTCTCCAGCCCCCTATGTGATTATTATTTGTTTTGGTACAGGCTAGATAAACTGTTCATATGGCTGAGGCTGCTTTGCCTCTCATGTGCTGGGAAGATAGATGTGACTGACCACATTCTGCCCCACCCCCCTCGTTATAGTTTCTTATGTAGCCCAGGCTGCCCTTGATAACCCTCTAGGCTCTGCCTCCAGAGTACTGGGATACAAAGTTACCAGGCTACAGAGCCTCTGGAGTCGTCCGGGCCAGTGTCATGCATGGAAGCCACAGCTAGATTTACAATATCCACTTACACAGAAAATGTCCATCTATGAATCAAAGCATGGCCTTTACAAATTTGGCTCAAGTGGCCCCTGCCATTTCCATGATTGCATCGGGGTTGTGTGTCTCTTATCCCTCTCCCCCTGCCAGGAGGATCAGGAGGCCTAGATCACAGGGGCAACTGAGTCGTGAGAACATTCACCACACACACACCCCCATGCAAGGGCAAGAGCCAATGGGACTTTGCTCTCCTGAGCCCTGGTGGAAGGACAGGACCAGGAGCGAAGGCTTGACATCCTCAGGGCAGAAGGGATCCCTGTTTCTTGGCAGTGAGCCGGTGTCCAACAGGGGGAAGTTAATATTGAGAATTCAGATTGCTCAGTGGGTAGGAATGTTTACGGTGGCTCTCACACATACACACGCACATACGTGCGCGCATGCACACACACACATACACACACAATAAATAAATTGTAACTATTAAAAAAAATTCACTTAGTGGCCTAGAAGATAAAGTGAGAGAGAAAACTCACAATCTACAGCAATACAAACGAAGAGGTGAAGACCAAGAGATGTTGCCGGGCGGTGGTGGCGCACGCCTTTAACCCCAGCACTCGGGAGGCAGAGGCAGGTGAATCTCTATGAGTTCAAGGCCAGCCTGGTCAATAGAACAAGTTCCAGGACAGGCTCCAAAGTTACAGAAAACCCTGTCTTGAAAAACAAAACAAAAAAAGAGATGTTAGGCAAAGCAGAGAAGAATAAATGTGGCCCATGGTATCAGCCGGCTGACCTAGCCCATCTACACTGCCACCACTCATTGATGACTCCATGCTGAAGGCTGAAAAAGTGAAATGCTCGTTACCACGGTCCCTTGCTGTCCTCAGACCCAGAAGTTAGCCTCTAGGGAGAGTTTGGTTTGTTTTTCTAATACAAATGCCATGCAGAGACGATGCCTGGAACCTCAGCAGCCATCAGGTACCTACAAGGAGAGCTTGAGAAATCCAAACAGATGCCGATCCAAACTGGGCTGTTATGAAAGAAACAGGTGACCAAAGCCAGAATGTACCTCTTTATGAGACTCTTGTTAAATAAGAAAAGTCAGCAACTGTTGACAACAGTCATTTTTTTTACTCAAATTACCAAAAATGTGTCTTTTTTTTTTTCTTCTAAGTTTGTTTTATGGTTGTTTTGGGTGCAAGCCTAGTTCCTAGGGAGGCCAGAAGAGGGCATTGGATACCCTGGAACTCAAGTCAGAGACAGTTGTGAGCTGAGCCCGGGTCCTCTGCAGGAGCAGTCAGTGCTTTTACACATTGAGCCTTCTCTCCAGCTCCCCTGAAGATGTGCTAACTAATATGAGGAGCAATGATTACAGAAATTGTGCAAGAAAAAGTTCTTTTTGGTGAAGAAAAACTTTTAAAAATATTTATTTTTCTCTATTTGTTTTTATGTATGTGTATGAGTGTTTTGCCTATGTGTATTAGTTGATTGCCTGGTGCCCACAGAGGCCAGAAGAAGGCATCAAAGTCCCTGGAACTGGACTTACAGATGGTTTTGAGCTGTCATGTGGGTTCCAAGAACCAAACACAGGTCCTCTGCGGTTTGCCAGCATATAGCCAGTTTTCTTAATCACTGAGCCATCACTCCAGCTCATAATTTTATATTGTATGTATGAGTGTTTTGCTTGCATGGAAGTGCACTGTGTGTGTGTGTGTAATACCCAAGAAAGCCAGAAGAGGGCGTTAAACCCACTGGACCTGGAGTTAACGCAAACCCAGGTTCTCTGTAAGGGCAGCAAGTGCTCAACCTCTGAGCCGTCTCTCCGGTCATCATCTAACCCTTTTGTAGGAGCAGAGTAAAGCTTCTCAGCCTGTAGAAAGGGAAAGTACTGGGTGAGGAGGAAGGACCCAATGCAGGTAAAGGACATGAGTCAGGAGAGAGGATAGAAAGCTAACTGGGTTTTCTGTTCTTGTTTTTGTTTTTTAGTTTTGACTCCATCATGGATTGTTTTATGTTGTGGTGGATAAGTGCATAAAATATATCTGATAGTGAAGGCATGAAATCCAGTCTGAAGCTATGGAGCTTCAGACTGGCTGTTCATACTGTTTAGAAGTTCACTGAGATGTATGGACTTGGGGTCTGGTTCATTTTAGTGTGTGATTTTTTTTTAATTTCCAAGTTCTCTATAATATTTTTCTTTTAAATCTACTCACATCTAGCATTTAAAAAAAAAACAAGTTCCTGGAGAAATTACTGACAGGCAACCATTAATATTTCATATTTTTTAAAAGATGTATTTGTTTACTATGTATACAGTATCCTGGCTGCGGGCCAGAAGAGGGCACCAGATCTCATTACAGATGGTCGTGAGCCTCCATGTGGTTGCTGGGAATTGAACTCGGGACCTCTGGAAGAGGCCCTAGTATTTCATTTTTAACTCTTGAATGTGGGCGGCAGGGAAATGATGTGAATGCAGAGGAAGTGGCTTGCATCTAAGTGTCTGTTTGTTACCAAGATCTCATTCGCTTGAAGGACACTCAACACCTCAGAGAGAATTCTGCAACCTAAGAACTCTCCAGAAAGGTACTGTACAAAATGCAACTTAAATCAGAGCAGAGACCAAGTGTGATGTGTCGTGTCTGTGGGGCAGGAGGATCAAGAGTTCAAGATCATTCTTGGCTACCTAGTATGTTTGAGGCCAGCTTAAGCTATATGAGATCCTGACTCAGAAGAAAAGACTTTGTGAGGGTAGCCTGGGCTACATGGTTGAGACTCTGTCTCAAAAACCTAAAAACCAACCAAAATTCATAACCATATTTTCTGTAGTTTCGAGAGTCTTGGGCTGTTGCAGGCCAGAGTTTGGAAATTTCAAGTAGAAATCAGTACAGAGTGGCTTTGAGCATACTAACAGATTTCTTGACAGTTAAACCCACATAGAAAGAAAAAAAAAGTGTTAGTATGCATAAAACCCTCTAAGGAAGTGACTCTCAACCTTCCTAACACTGGGACTCCGTTAATACAGTTCCTCATGTTGTGGTGACCCCCAACCATAAAATTATTTTCATTGCTCCTTCATAACTGTAATATTGCTACTGTTATGATGAACTGTAAGTGACTGTGTTTTCCTATAGTCTTAGGCGACTCTTTTGAAAGGGTCTTTGACTCCCAAAGTGATCTCGACCCACAGGTTGCTGCTCTAAATGATTGAACTGCCAAAATCAGAATTTGGAGCAAAATTCAACATGGCAAATTACCTCACCTCTGAGGCTGCAGAGGCAGCTCAGCATAAGGGCTCTTACTGTTCTTGCTGACGACTTGAGTTCAGCTCCCAGCACCCATGTCAGGTAGGTGGCTCCCAACCACCTGTCACTCCAGCTGCAGAAGGATCCAAGGACTCTGACTTGTGGGGGGCACCTGCACACGTGTGCACCAGACACAGACAAAGCAGGGTCTCGCTGTGCACCCTCAGCTGGCCTCACACTAACAGAGATCCACCTGCCTCTCTCTGCCTCCTGAATGCTCGCGTTGAAGGTATGCACCACCGAGAAGTATCCTCTCAGACTCTCTATATAGCCATGGCCATCCTGAAACTTACTGTGTAGACCAGGCTGGCCTTGAACTCATAGAGTTCTTGTCCCTGTCTGCCTCCCAAGTGCTGGAATTAAAGGTGTGTGCCACCCTGCCCTGTAGTAAATCTTTGTTTATAAAAGTAGCCTCTCGTGCTGGAAAGCTGTTGCGTCCAAGTTGTCACGTGCAGAAACAGCAGGGAGTCTGTTGAAAAAAAAAAGGCAGTACTGGGTAGTGAGTGTGCGGGCGTGGAGAGCCTTCAGTTAATTCTTTGAGTTCTAGGAAAAGGAGCCATGTTATGTAAGGGCCTGACAGATGGAGCGCCCAGGTGTAAAGACATAGCAGAGAGGCACAGGGTGGTGTCTAAATTTGGCCTCCAACTGCAGCCATCTGGGCTCCTTCAAAAATCCCTGCTGGTGCCTGGCCCGGGCATCCTGACTCCATTGGTTTCAGGTGCCGTGTGGGCAGCTGGAGCTTTTGAAGCTCCCCATATGATTCCAATGTGCTGCAAAGTTCAGGAGCCCCTGGCCTCGTTAGGGCATGAAGCAGTACAGCTCGTGGCTGTTGGCAAACAAAATGCGGCATGAGAGTGGGCATGGAGAGAAGTTGGTGGGCTAAAAAAATACAAGCTGTGGCAGAAAAAAAGAAAAAACAAAAAAAAACCCACAACTTGAATTTTGCAGACAAATGGATGGAGCTAGAAAACATCATTTTGAGTGAGGTAACCCAGACCCAGAAAGACAATTATCACATGTACTCACTCATAAGTGGTTTTTAAACATAAAGCAAAGAAAACCAGCCTGCAAATCACAATCCCAGAGAATCTAGACAACAATGAGGACCCTAAGAGAGACATACATGGATCTAATCTACATGGGAAGTAAAAAAAGACAAGATCTCCTGAGTAAATTGGGAGCATGGGGACCTTGGGAGAGGGTTGAAGGGGAGGGGAGAGGCGGGGGTGGAGCAGAGAAAAATGTAGAGCTCAATAAAAAAAGAAACCAAGCCAAAAAAAGAATTATGCAAAAAAATATAAGCTGCTGCATAGACAGAAGTCATAGAGTGGAGAGACCCTGACGTCAGGCTTGCCCATAGCCCGTCCTTGCCACCTTCATCTAATGGAGACGCTCCCAAAAGTCCTGTAGTCACAGGGCCAGACATGGTGGCACAGACCTTTAATCCCAGCATTCGGGAGGCAGATGAAGGTGGATCTCTGTGAGCTTGAGGCCAGTCTGGTCTACAGAGTGAGTTCCAGGCCAGCCAGAGCTATAAATACTAGTTCAATGGAAAACAACGAAAACTGCATGCTGCAGTCAGAGGATTTGTGTTGTGAGTCTGCCCCCTGGTGGCATTATCTGTGTATTACAGAGAGTGAGGGTACAGTCACCCAAACTATTGTGGAGATATTGGAGCCCAGGGAGGAGCAGGGGTGGAAAGGGAAAATCAGGGATGAGAAGAAAGGCATGCCTTCCCCTGGTACTCAGGCCAGCATCATTCAGAATGGCCACTGTCTTGCTGCAACAGTGATTAGGGGTCTCTGCAGAACACTGTGTTGAGCAGGAAGCCCTGGGCAGTAACAGGAAGCCTGGAGGCTTGAGTTCCCTTCCTAGCTCTGCCAGTGAGTATCTTGCTTGAAGTTCACTGGTCCAGCTGGAAACTGCGTGGCTTGTGGCTTTGTCGGTGGTCACAGGAGAGTGCAAGACTGATCATCTCCACCCCTCACACAAGAGACGGGACAGCTACAGAAGGACATGCAAGCACTCCTGAGTGGCCAACAAGAAGTACTCAGAGGCTTCCTGGAGTATGAGGTACCCTCAGTACTTAAGGGTTAAAGAGTAGGTGAGTAAGTTGTATCTGGGGGAAGACTTCCTGTTCTGGGGAAGAAACTTCCGTGGGAAGCTTGTGGGGAAAAAAGGGTGGGTGAGGCTTTGACCGTCCCACCTTGGACAACTCATTTAATTTTCCTGGACACAGGCAGGGGAGATGGCGCAGTCATCAGAGTCATCTGTGCAGGCTGAGGACCTGAGTGTCCCCAGAAGCCACATAAAAGCCAGATCCGGGAGTGTAATTCCATAATTCCCACCCTAGGAATGGGGACAGTAGAGACAGAGGGATTCCTGGAGTTCATTGGCCTACCAGCCTGGCCAAATTGATGAGCTCCAGGCTCAGTAAGAGACTGTGCCTCAAATAAGGAAGACAGGCTGGAGGGACAGCTCTGCTCTTTCAGAGACCCAGGTTCAATTCCCAGCATCTACGTGGTGGCACAGAACTGTCTGTAACTCCAGTTTCAGGGGATCTGAGGTCCTCTTCTGGCTTCCAGGGGCACCCAGAGGCATCTGTGCCCCACTCCACCCACCCCCAAGCTCCCCCAAACACACAAAAATAAAAGATGCAGACCCATGCTTGACAATAAACATCCTGGTAAGGGTGTGTAACGTTGTTTATAACAAATACAATTAGAAGGGATTTGATATGAGTTGAAGACACACACCACTTTCTTTCCTCCCTGTTTCCTGTGTGTCGGGGGGGGGGGCTCATCTCCCAGCTGCATAAGGTCTTTTCAGTAGACACAAGTAACCCAAATGTGTATTGTGAGGGCCAGTTTGTTATAATTTCCAGTTTAGTCCAGCCATAGCAGTGCCAACTTGTGCTCCCCACCTATGAGGTCAATAAAAATTTAAGTCAGCAGTTCTCAACATATGGGTCATGAGCCCCTTGGGGGTCAAACGGCCCTTTCACAGGGTCACCCAAAACCATCAGAATGTATTTACCTTACAATTCATAACTCTAGCAAAATTACAGTTATAAAGTAGCAGCAAAAATAATTTTATGGTTGAGGGTCACCACAACATGAAGAACTGTATTAAAGGGTCTCAGCATTAGGAAGGTTGTAGTGGGTTAAGTAAAATGCTGCAGATCCCCGAGTGGCTGCAGCAGCAGAAACACTGCAGGTCCCCAAGCTGTGGTAGTGGTCAGTGGGTCCCGAGAGCAGCCAGTCCCAGGCAGGGACAGCGCAGTTCCCAAGTGGCTGCAGTGGGCCACAAGGGACAGCGAGTTCCACGAGGAAAGACAGACAGATGGGCATGCCACGAGACCATGCCACAGGTCTCTGAAGGCAGTTGAGCAGGGAGCCACACAGCAGGTGAGAGACAGAGACATGGATAGGCACACCATGCAGAGTGATGTTAGATATTTATTTAGTGGGTTATGGAAGGGAAGGGGAGAGGGGGTAAGGGAAGAAGGGGAAGAGCAGAGAGAAACAGAGAGGGGGAAGAGGAGAAATGGGGAGAATGGAGCGAGGCAGAAGCTGCCTCTCCTGGGGAGAGATGGAAAAGGGACTCAGGCTGGAAGCTGAAGAACAGTTTGCCTCTGTGGGGGGGAGCAGAAGGGAGTGGGCGTGGCTTTGTATCTTAAAGGGACAGAGCAGACCATTACATTTCCATCTCTTTTCTATAATAAAAAGGAGGGAATTTAGGCACAATAAATTAAAAGAATTAGGGCAGTGGATTCTGACTGCTTCCTGCTTATTTGTGGTTGTCATCTTGGGGGAGGGGGAACCTGAGAAAGCTGGGTGATGATCACATCCTGGCGTAGCTGATCTGATTGTTCCTGTCCAGTGTTTATGGCATAAAAATGTCTGGTGTCTCTTACACCTGTTTAAGGTATTAGCAGAACAGAGAACAAATTTAAGTTTAGAAAAAAATTTTTACAACCAGGGAATTAAGGGGGGGTGTATCTGACCTTTTTAAGGTGGATCCTTCAATTTGGCTCCCTGGAACTCACAAAATTTTTTGTGTTTGTGAAAACAGAAATTTTAGACATATACATTATATAAATAGTAGCATATTTACATCAGAATGACTGTGACAGATATTTTTGCATAATGAAAAGTATCTTTAAGACTATGAAAGGCAGCGGGAGAGAGAAATTTGATAGCATGCACTTGTCCTCACACCTTTAGAACTTGCAGGTACATACCTTAATAACTTGTATTTTTAGTTTACTGAAATTTGTTTGGTGAGGTTGTCCTTTTAAACTGACAAAACCTCTCAGCTGTCAAACTTCATCAGAGATCTTTAGGAGGGATAAATTTTTACTTGAGTTATTGATTAAAAATGATAGAGAACTTACTTCGTTGGCACATAGAGCTACTCCTCAGGGTCCTCCATGGTCACTAAAGATCATATTTGCCTTTTGCTGTTTAGTGTAGGGCCTGCCATGCTCCAGAAGATCCTGTGGGCTAAGAAATCTGTAGGAAGACAAGCCTACCTTGACCTGAGCAGCTAGGCTGTCAATTCCAGTGATTCTGTCCACTGTCTGGTGATCTTCAGTTTAGATGAAAGGCAGTTTTGTCCAGTGGTCAGCACTTGACAGTTGAAGCAAAGTGCAGATGGACATTGTTTTGTGCCCATTTGTCTTCTGTCTTCTTTGGAGGAAGTAGAGTGCTGCTGCTAGGAGCCAACCTGTCTCTTTTTGTTATGAAAAGTTTTTTAATAACTAAATATTTAAACGCCATATTCCCCAGATCTCTGAGCAGTTGAGGGCTGTTAATCAGGTGTAACTACAGTATAGACTCTGCCTGGAGAGCTGGATCTGAGGTTGACTGTGCTGGCTCTTAACAGGTAAGATTTATACTCGTAAAAAGACAGAAAGAAGAAAAAACTGTTAGCAATAGAAAGTTAATTACAGAACTGACAATAGTAGAGAACATCTTAATATATTTTAAATGAGGGTTGGATTAAATATAAAATATTTTTGTAAGAGACTTAAAACTACATACCAGTTTAACACATGAGATTTATTGTTTTGTAGTCTGAAATGAGATGCAATGAACAATTATAACATTTAACAATAAACATAGGTGCGTCTAAGTTACATGTATGAACACACACACAGAATGAACAGGAATTGGGTGAAGTGGATGCTCTTGGTGGGCCATACCAAAAGCATGCCACTGCATGAAACACACATGCAGCAGAGTCAACAAGAGGAATTTAGAGACAAAAACATAAGTAAACCAGGGGACCAGGCAGGGTATACTTCAGTAAAGATGGCAGGACTTAGTCACCTGACCTGGCTCCCAGTTAAGATGGTGGTGAAGTTACCTGGCCTCAGTTAAGATGATGGTAAGGTCACCTGACCTCAGTCAAAATGGCAGCAGTCACATGTTCTATGGAAAAGCCACAATTTTTGAGCTGCAGGGATTTTAAGTTTAATCATAAAAGAGACCTAGGGGCGTGATATGCTCTGTCACTGAGCCTCCATGCCACAAGCCATGGCGGGGAACAAAGGACTGGAATTGAAAACAGCCAATCATGGATCTGACCGATCTTGTTGGCAGCAGTAATGGTGGTAGGGACAGTTTGAGGAAACTCCTTCCATTTACCTGTGCACTGACAGTAGTTACAAAACTCCCGTAAAACTGGAGCCGGTGGGACACCGGCAGAGTGAGGGTAGGAGCTGAAGAAGTAGGGCATTAAGGCCTGGAGTTTTAGGGCCTCTGAAAGGCATCCATCAGGCTGGATTGACAGTCATGGATGGCTCGCTACCCATAGCTGAAAGCATGTAAACCTGCAAAAAACGGCGACACCACAAGCCTATAGGAAGACATCTCCCCTCTATAGGTGGGGTGTAAATTGGTGGCAAACACTGCAGGGCTTATAGGAGAGTGTCCTCTGCCTACAGGCAGAGTGCTAAAGCCTGACTGGATCCACTCGAGTCAACTCGGAAGCCACAGAGGCCAGAAGTCACTCTGAGTGAGGGAGGGGGAGGAGAAAAGAAAAAAGGAGAAAGAAAAATACGAGAGACCCTGGGCCCCTTGTCAGATGCACAGCACAACATATGCAGTGCCAAGTCATCCAAACACAATTTCAGCTAAGGGAAGCAATCCAGAGATGAATGTCAGGGAAAGGCACAACCGTAGCCATAAAGACCATTGTTGGGGGCTGTCCCCTCATTTCTAGAAACACCAGAAGATTTCCAGGAGCTCTATGGTCAATTCCTCAGGTTCAGAGAAACAGTTAAGCTGACCAGAATGGGGGAAACTCAACAATTGAAGCTGGTGGTGTGTGTAGAAATTTTGCTCAGGTGGAATGGAATGGAGAGCTGTTGTAAAGAAACCTGGTTCCCAAGCCCAGAGTTCCATGTATCCTCAGCCAGTCTGCCTGCAGGCCAGAGAAATGTGGAGAGCCTGGCCCAGTCACAGTACCAATGTAATGGATTATGTAAAAATGCTGCAGGTCCCTAAGCGGCAGCAGTGGGCAGAGGGTCCCGAGAGCAGCCAGTCCCAGGCAGGGACAGCACAGTTCCCAAGTGGCTACAGTGGGCCACAAGGAGCAGCAAGTCCCACAAGGAGAGACAGACAGATGGGCATGCCATGAGACCACAGCACAGGTCTCCAAAGGTGGCTAACCCCAGGCAGGGAGCCACACGGCAGGTGAAAGACAGAGACATGGATGAGCAGGAGGCAGTCTTGAGAATCTGCCATCCCAATTCCTTTAACCTGTGGTGCCTAACCTCCCACCCTTTTATTATAAAAAAAAGAGATGGGAATGTAATAGTCTACTCTGTCCCTTTAAGAGACAAGTCACACCCACTCCCTCCCCCATCCGCTGAGGCAAGCTGATCTTCAGCTTCCAAAAATCCTTTCCTTCCCTAAGTAACTTTAAGTCATGGTGTTTGTGATAGCAACAAAATGAAACTAGGACAAATGTGGCATATGAGAGCAGAGGATCTGAAGACCTTTTAGCTTGTAGATGGAGTGTCCTGAGTCCTTTCTCTTTTCCATCTCCGCCCCCTGAAGAGGCAGCTTCTGCCTCGCTCGATTCTCTCCTCCCCATCTCTCTCTCTGTCTGCTCTCTCTCTGTTTCTCTCTGCTCTTCCCCCTTCTTCCCTTACCCCCTCTCCCATTCCCTTCCATAACCCGCTAAATAAATATCCAACCTCACTCTGCATGGTGTGCCTATCCATGTCTCTGTTTCTTGCCCGCTGCATGGCTCCCTGCCCGGGGTCAGCCGCCTTCAGAGACCTGTGGCATGGTCTCGTGGCATGCCCATCTGTCTGTCTCTCCTCATGGGACTCGCTGTCCCTCGTGGCCCACTGCAGCCACTTGGGAACTGTGCCATCCCTGCCTGGGACTGGCTGCTCTTGGAACCCGCTGCCCAGTCTTGCTGCTTGGGGACTTGCAGCGTTTCTGCCGTCGCAGCCACTGGGGATCCACAGCATTTTTACTTAATCCATTACAAAGGTGAGAACCACTGATTAAGTGACCTTGGGTAGGCCACCCTTGGGTCAACATCAGTGGTCAAGAAAGCCATTTGAGCTAGACTTGGTGATGCACAGCTGTAGTTACATTTACTCCAGGGACTGAGGCAGGAGGATCACAAGTTCAAACCAGTCTGGGAAACTTAGTGAGACCCCTGTCTCAAACTTGTTTGTTTTTAATGAGGAGCTGGGAAGGTATCTTAGTCCAGAGAGTGCTCACTGCACAAGAGTCAGAATCCGAGTTCCAGGCTCTTAACCCCAACTCGGGAAGCAGAGGCAGACAGATCTCTGTGAGTTCAAGGCCAGCCTGGTTTACAAAAGTGAGTTCCAGGATAGCCAGGGCTACACAGAGAAACCCTGCCTCAAAAAACCAAAAATAAATAAATATAAATAAAATAATCCGGGCTGGAGAGATGGCTCAGAGGTTAAGAACACTGATTGTTCTTCCAGAGGTCCTGAGTTCAATTCCCAGCAACCACATGGGGGCTCACAACCATCTGTAAAGAAGTCTGGTGCCCTCTTCTGGCCTGCAGGCACACATGCAACAAACAGAACACTGTAAACGAAATAAATAAATAAATCTTAAAAAAAATAAAATAATAAAATAATCCAAGTTCACTGTGCGTGCTCAGGGACCTGAGCTCGTTCCCCAGGACTCAGGTAAAAAGCTAGGCTTGGAGGCCCATGTTTGTCATCCTAATGCTTGGAAGGCTAAGGCTGGAGGGTTGCTAGGGCTTGCTGGCCAGCTAGCTTAGCTCAGTTGACAGGATCCAGGTCCCAGTGAGAACCCTGCCTCAAAACTCAGTGGCAGTTACTGAGGAAAGGCACTGCGGTCACCAGGTTTGACCTCTGACCTCCTCCACATACAGGTGCGCATACACGAACATAACCCCCACCCCCCAAAGAAAGTAAGCATAAAATTACAGGATGGCTCCCTGGGTGTTTGTTGTTAAGACCTGAGCTTGACCCCCAGGCCCCTACACAGAAGCAGAGAACTGATTCCCAAAGTTAGCCTTTGACTTCCTCACATACAGCCCACAACAGAGGACAAAGAACTGTAACAACAATAAACACAAAATTAAAAGGACTGGAAACACAGATCTGGGGGGGGGGGGGCAGGGGGAAGCTTACACAGCACCCATGAGGGCCTTGCTTCACCCCAGCACCACCAAAACCAAAAACGACAAAAAAGGCCATTTGGCAAAATGGTTCAAGTTGCTACAGTCTTGAGAAGGAGGCCTTTGGGTGTAGCGCCCATGCCACTACAAGGCCAGGAACTAAGCTGGAGACTTAAAAACACACGCACACAGAAGGAGACATGGATCATCCTTGAGACAAGAATGCCAAGAATGCCCACTTTATTGTGCTGGGGGGGGCAGCTTATGTAGGGCTCTGGCCACGCCCCAACTCTTGGGCTCTTTCAGCGGCAGACTCACCAGAACCCACTCCCCTGCCATCAGAGTCTCCTGCCCAGAGCAGCTGCAGGCTGCTCAGAGCAGAGGAAAACAAGTTGTTGACAGGAAATTCAGGGTCTGGTGGCCCGCAGTCCCCAACATTTGGGAGTCTTTGGAAGACCAGCAGGGTGACTTCAGACTCAGTGTCCCCAAAAGAGCATCCAAAATTCTCCCATTGTTCCCTGATGGCCTCCTCTCTTTGGCAGGAGGTGGATATTCTGACTGCTTTATTTTAGTTTATTTTGGAGGCAGAGAATCACAACTCACAGCCTCCCTTAAACTTTCCTCGTAGCCAAGAATGACTTTGTACCTCTGCCTCCACCTCCCAAGTGCTGAAGTACGGGCCTTAACCAGGAGCAACCAATTGCTTTAATGTGGAAAATTAGCTTTGGTTTTCCCTGCCCTTTTCCCCTGTGTTGGAAGAATGGGATGCAAATTTTTTTTCCCATTTCCTAAGAAGCAGATGAAAAGTCTCTATGCCCTGGAGACAATCAGATTATCTCCCCACGGCTAAGGGAGTAAAGGATGGTGGGTTGAAAGGATGCGGGGAGATTCCCAGGAGAGAGGCTGGCTTCCTTGAGGAAAAATGATGGTAAGGCCCAGGGAAGCTGGAGGAAATGACCACAAGGTGGGGGTTCCGGAGAGATGGGCCAGCAGAACTCCCAAATTCCTGAGCCCCAGGCACCT
Organism: Ondatra zibethicus; assembly: GCA_004026605.1. NCBI lineage: Eukaryota > Metazoa > Chordata > Mammalia > Rodentia > Cricetidae > Ondatra > Ondatra zibethicus. The sequence continues at coordinate 15,533 of PVIU01016422.1, forward strand.
CGCAGAAACAAGAGCCTCCCAACCCCCACCATTCTCTGGTGAACCTGCAGAAATAGGAGGCTGAGAAATCTCAGTGGCCATCCAGGCACCTCCCGACAAGCCTTGGCACCACGCACAGCTTCATGAGCTAGGGAGAGCTGGGGTTAATGATGCTGGTACCCATGTCAGCTGAACGAGATGGAGCCCACAGCTAAAATGAAGCTGGTTTTCAGAGAATAAAGAACAGAAATCTGTTTGGGCCCAGGAACTTAGGTTTATGCTCTTCCTGGACTTTTCCCATTAGCCCAAGATCCAGCTAGGCTCCATCCCCCAACCTGTCCCAATATCAGAGCTCATTCCCACATCCCCTCCTCTGTCCGAACCCACCAGAGGCCCCACTTTCCCCTGAAGCTCAAGGCTCATGTCAGCCACTCAGCAGAAAGCTCTGGGGAGTTCCTGCTGCCAGGCTGGGAGTTCCAGGCTGGGACTTGGCTCCCTGTCTTGACTGAGGAGCTCATGAAGATAGATGCATCACTTTCTTCCAGCTCTGAGCCGATTGTCCAAGCACCTGGTCTGCTAGCCACCTGCCCAGGTCTCGGGGCCGGAGTCACTTGGTGGACTGACGCTGGCAACTCTTTTTCCTCACCTCCGCCGGGCTGCAGCGTCACATTGGGTAGATCCTGGGTAGATGCCAAGTCCCCTCTGTCTGAGATACCCAGGCTGGCTCAGGGATGAACCCCTGCTCTCTACTCTGGGAGGGGGTCGGGCTGCTTCACCACTTCCTCCTCTGCCTGCCATAGATGGACAGATTTTGTGAGAGCCCAGTGCTGGGTGTATGTTCAGAGCCTCTGAGCTCTGTGTATACCAGCTGCACTGCAGATGTAAACACTCTGGCCTTTCTCTGCTGCCTAGATAAACTTCAAGCTTTTAGGGCAAGGCACTGCCCCAGCACGCTCCCTGTGTTTAAAGAAGATGTCAACAGCAGCCTGCACTCTTGGCAGAAGCGGGCTTTCTGTCTCTCAGCTTAATGTTCTGGGCCACTGACTTCCCAGCCAAGGGGCACACGGCTTGCCTCCCAGAGGATCCATCCTGGGCTCCTGTCATTTGTAGACAGAGGAGAGCGATCTATGATCCATAGCCCAGGACCGCTGCAAACTTCCACATCCCTCCTCCAGTATCCCACGAGCCTGATACAGAGACAAGGCTTATGTTGGCTTCAATGTTTTGCTTATAATGTAACTGAGGGTGACCTTGAACTTCAGACCAGTGGAGGCCATGTAGGACAGAGGGCAGATCATTGGGAGTAGGACCTAGGTAGCCCTCCCCTCTGGGGTACACACAGCTCTTGCAGCTGTGCAAAAGACTGGACCAGGGCTCAGGGCTTTGGAATCTCATAGACCCAGCAGTAACCTAACTGGGGAAACCATACAGTCACCAACTTTTTATTCAACCAAACAATGAACTTGAGAGAAGAAACAAAATCGGGTTCATGTCTATGTGGTAGCTTGAGCGAGAACGGCCCCCATAGGCTCATATGTTTGAATACTTGGTTCCCAGTTGGTGGAACTGTTTGGGAAAGATTGGAGGAGCTGTGTCCCTGGGTGTCACTGCACTTTGAGATTTCAAAGACTCGTGATCCTTGGGGCTTGTTCTATGTCATGGTTATGGGTCAAGATGTAAGCTGATGTAAGCTACCAGCTGTTCCTTTATTCCTCCATCGTGGTCTCTAACCCTCTGAAACAATAAGCCAAAACTGAATGCTCTTTTATAAGTTGCCTTGATCATGATACTTTATCAATGCAAAGAAAACTAACAAAGACAGCCTGCCCTGACCAATACCTTCATGAAAGAAGGGACATTTTTTACCCCCACTCACCCAAACACTAAGGACAAAGCTTCAGAGTGATCTTTGTTGTTTTTTGTTCAGAGTCTCATGTACCCCAGGCTAACCTTCAGTACTGATCCTCCTGCCTCTACCTCCAAGCACCTGTGAACATTCACATTTGCCACCAGCAGGTGGGCAAACATGACCCCACTGCCTTCGTGGAGCTGAATAAAAAGGCTAAGTTGTCCTTCTTGTCCCTATTTTGTCTGGTCCAAGTAACTTTCCATCACTTATCACCACCTGTGGTGACCGGATGACCTATTGTGACCGACACTAGAGTCCCATCAAATGTATGACCCAGCACAGTCTACAGAACAAACACACAGTTGCCCAAACTCTAAAGACATCTCGTGAGCCAGGTTTTATGGGAGCACACCTGTAAATCCAGCATGCTGGAGGCAGAGGTGGGAGGATCTCAAGCTTGAGGCTAGTCTGGATTGCCTTGAAGACTCCAAGATGTTAGAGATGCCAGAACTGTGGGCTACCTGTCAAGGAGAGCAGCTAACAGGGAATGGAACCAGCCCAGGAGAAAGAAGTGTGTCACTGTCAACAAAGCTGAATGGAATTGGAGACATGAAAAATGCTTTTTTGTTTTTCTATTTTCAATTTTTTTTTCCAAGAAGGGTTTCTCTGTATAACAGTCCTGGAACTAGCTCTGTAGACCAAGCTGGCCTCGAACTCACTGAGATACGCCTGCCTCTGCCTCCCAAGTGCTGGGATTAAAGGTGTGCACCACCACAGCCTAGCCTGAAGAGCACTTTGACATTAGACATGGAGATGCAGAGTTTAGAGTTTGCCCAACTGGTTTTTGGTCTTGCTCTGGTCCAGTATTTCCTCACTATGCTCCCTCCCCTACGTTTTAGAATGGTAATGTGTATCCTGTGCCATATGTTGGAAGTATGTGATCTGGTTTTTTGATCTTGATTTTATAGGGGATTACAGTTAAGAGGTTGCATGATTCTCAAAGTTCATGAATCTAAAGTTCAAAGGAGAGTTTGGGGCTGTTAGAGACTATGGGGACTGTTGAAGTTGGACTGAATGCATTTTCCATTATGATATGGCTATGAGCCTTTGGGGCCCAGGGAGTAGAATGTGGTGGTTTAAAAGAAAATGGCCCCCAAAGGAAGTGGCATTATTAGGAGTTGTGGCCTTGTTGGAGGAAGTGTGTCACTGTGAGGGCGGGATTTGAGTTCTCCTATGCCCAAGCTACTCCCAGTGTCTCAGTCTACTTCCTGTTGCCTGCATATCAACATGTAGCAACTCCTTCTCCTGACCCATGTCTTCCCGCATGCCCCTATACTCCCCACCATGATGATAATAGATAATAGATAATAACCTCTGAAACTCTAAGCTACCATCTCACTGAAATGTTTTTCTTTATAAGAGTTACTGTGGTCATGCTGTCTCTTCACAGCAAAAGAAACCCTAACTGAGACAACATTCATCTCATTTTATGTGGGTTCTGGGTGTGGAACTCAGGTCATCACGCTTTTAAGGCTATCTCCCCAGACCATTTGTTGTAACATGGCTTCCTGTAGTCCAGGTTGGCCTCGAGCAAGCTATGTAGCCAAGGATGGCCTTTAAGTCCTAATCTTTCTGCCTTGTGTCACCAAGCCTGGCTTAACCCTCCCATTTTGATGTCCCAACAAGAGCAAGGACTTTAAAATACCTCTCTGTTGTGGGATAAAAAGTTGAAGATGTGTTACATTTGTTTATGTTGTGGAACATTTGTTTAATGATGAAAAGATGTGTTTCGTTCTTTTAGGTTGCATTTGTTTAACTCTGCGAAGCTGTGATTCTTTGCCTGTCTAAAACACCTGATGGTCTAATAAAGAGCTGAATAGCCAATAGCGAGGCAGGAGAAAGGATAGACGGGGCTGGCAGGCAGAGAGAATAAATAGGAGGAGAAATCTGGGAGAAGGAACAAAATAGAACAAGGAGAGGAGGACATCAGGGGCCAGCCACCCAGCTACACAGCAAACCGTGGAGAAAGAAGCAAAGAAAGGAATATAGAAACAGAGAAAGATAAAAGCCCAGAGGCAAAAGACAGATGGGATAATTTAAGAAAAGCTGGTAGAAACAAGCCAAGTTTTAGCTTTAGCCGGGCATTTATAAGAAAGAATAAGACTCTGTGTGATTTATTTGGCAGCTGGGTGGCTCAACACTGCCCCCCCGACCCAAAAAAGCCAAAAGAGTAAAAAATGTAAAAACAACCAACAACACCTCTCTTCCCTCTTGAAGACTGGCCTGTGGATTCCAAGGTCTTGTCCTGAAATAGCACAGCTGACCAGCCACACTGTGTCCCGTCTCGCACCTCTCCTTCCCTGAGCTACAAGCCTTCCGGCACATTGTTGGAAAGCTGCAAGAGTTTATAATTTAAGGAGGAAATAAAAACTCAGATTTAATAGCTCCAAAGTATAATCCCCATTACATACACAATGGAGTGGCCCAGGCGGGGATGTGCTATTCCGGGCTTCTGGAGCTGGTGATGCTCTCAGGCATCCTCGCTCTCCTCTGGGTTTGTGAACCAAAGCTCAACCAAGTGCAGCTGCCTGAGCCCAGGAGATCAGGCTAGTAAGGAAAAAATGGCTTCCATTCTTACCACTACAGACTTTGTCCTACGGGAGGGAGGCCAAAGAAGTGTGGGGCAGGAGCTAACCCAGGATTGATTGGATACTGCTGCTGCCACCACGTGATCAAAGACAGGGGCCCTCTGGTAAGAGACCAACGTCAAAACATGGTGGCCCATCCAAGAGAATAAGCTTTCGTGGCCTGGCAAAGAATGTGGCCGGCTCTGTATTGGGCTCAGGAGTTTCAGGACCCTTTAGCTCAGCCATTCTCAACCTGCCTAATTCTGTGACCCTTTAATACAGGCTCTCATGGTGTGGTAACCCCCAACCATAAAGTTATTTTCATTGGTACTTCATTAGTGCAATTTTGCCACTATTGTGAATCCAAATGTAAATATCTGCTATTTTTGATGGTCTTAGGCAACCCTGTGGGAGGGTCCTTCCATCCTCAAAGGGATTGTGACCCACAGGTTGAGAACCACTGCTCTAGCTCATCCCAGGGAAGATGAGGGGGTCCCAGAAGTACTTCTTCTCCAAAGTCAAAAGCTGGGTCCTCCAGTCCCCAAATATACTTTTCACATCGGTCTAGCGAGGACAGCAAACAATAGATACTATTATGGCATTGATGAGCTGATGAGGAAGCTCATAGTAAGAACTGCTTAGAAAGAAACCAGGCAGCCAGGTGTAGTGGAGCGTGCCTTTAATCACAGCCCACAGGAGGCAGAAGCAGGCAGATCTCTGAGTTCAAGGCCAGCCTTGGTCTACAGAGAAACCCTACCTCAAAAAAATCAAAATACCTGCTGGGCAATAGTGGCACAACCTTTAACCCCAGCACTTGGGAGGCAGAGACAGGTGGATCTCTGTGAATTCGAGGTCAGTGTAGTGGACAGAACAAGTAGTCCCAGGTTAGGCTCCAAAGGCTGCACTGAGAAACTCTGTCTCGAAAAACCAGAAGAAGAAGAAAAAAAAAGAAAGCCTCAGGACGTGTGGTTTAGCATTGTTTTTATCTTAGAGTCTGTAAGTGGCACTAACTTTTCCACCCTACAGTGCTCAGAACTGGGGTGTAGCTCCGTTCATAGAGTGTTTTCTCGCATGCAGAAAGCCCTGGGTTCAGTCTCCAGCACTTCATAAACGAAGCTGAGCGGCATAGACCTCCAATCCCAGCATTTGTAGTTCAGGATCGGGTCACCCTCAACTACATGGCAAGTTTGAGGTCAGCCTGGGATTTGTGAGCCTGTGTCTGAGAGAGAAGGGAGGAGAGAGATTTGAGCACCATTTGTCTAAGCTCAATTTCTAATTTTTTAAAAATTTATTTTTCAATTTTTGTTAAAAATGTTATGTGCATTGGTGCGAAGGTATCAGATCCCGTGGAACCGGAGTTATAGACAGTTTTTAGCTGCCATGCAGGTGCTAGGAATTGAACCCTCTGGAAGAGCTCTTTACCACTGAGTCATCTCTCCAGCCCCCTCAATCTCCAATTTTACATCTAAGGAATCTGAAGCTTGAGATGAGGAATGACCAGGATCGCCTGGTCCGTCAATAGGTCAGGGGCAGAGTCAGAGGCCCAGAACCTAGCCCTTACCACGTGACTGACTCCACATCAAACTCACCCTCATACCCCCTGGGTACTTCTGAACACGAAAACTTTCTTTGTAAGTGGAGTAACTGTCTTGCCTGGGGCTCCCAAGCCAGCCTGGAGTCATTCTCCTTCCCAAATACGCATGCCAGTGTGCTCCCGCAGCTCCCACCTGGCAGAATGTAAACACTGAGGCTTGCACCCTCTATACCACCCCCACCCAGGCTGTGCCTTGCTTCCCGAGGTCTCTCTCAGCTTCCCAGCAGGTCCTAAATCTTTGCAGAGACACAGCCCAGCCATCCAGGCAAGGGGTGGGATGAGGGCGGGAGCAGGCAGCATCTCTGCCAAGGCCCTAGCCTGCCCTGTAGGGAGGAGTTGGGAGTAGCGGCCGAGGGCTGGCAGTCTTGGGAGGCTACCCTGCAAAGCTTGGAGGTCTGCTGGCTGCACACTGGACCTGAAGGACCCACGGACTCGCCACGCTGTGCACACCTCTCAACTGGCACGTACCCTGAGTAGCATTAAGAGAGAGATGAATTCAAGTCCTGGCAGGTCACCAGCTTCCTAAATGCCCATGGCTGGACACGTCCTCATTCTGACTCTGACTCGAAGGAGCGGAAACAACGGGTTATCAGGATGCCTCCTGCTCTGAGATTGGAGTTGAGCATCTCCATAAGATGGTTGAACAGTCTGGCTGGAACCCTGTTCTCTGCTCGCCCTAACTCGTTCCTGCTTGAGCCGTAGGTGTGGTCCCTCTGGCTACATGTGTCTGCTTTCCAATTGTCCACACCCCCGAATATCTACGCGCCAAAGAGGATTTCTCTCCTGTAGCAATTCCAGTACGAACTGCCGGGTCAGACTCTGTGTTCCCAGCCCAGAATCAGCCATGGGGGCCCATGCCATTGTCACTGACACCAACATCTTATCTGGCCTCGAGAGCAACACCACGGGCATCACGGCCTTCTCCATGCCTGCCTGGCAGCTGGCACTGTGGGCCACAGCCTACCTGGCCCTAGTGCTGGTGGCTGTTACAGGCAACGCCACAGTCATCTGGATCATTCTGGCCCATGAGAGAATGCGCACAGTCACCAACTATTTCATCATCAACCTGGCCCTGGCAGACCTCTGCATGGCAGCCTTCAACGCCACCTTCAACTTCGTCTATGCCAGTCACAACATCTGGTACTTCGGTCGCGCCTTCTGCTATTTCCAGAACCTCTTTCCCATCACAGCCATATTCGTCAGCATCTACTCCATGACTGCCATCGCCGCTGACAGGCAAGAGCGGGCACCAGGGAAGGGGGTGGGTGTCTGGTTGGAGAGCTCAGAGGATTGCCTCCTAGACCTGGTCTGGGTTTCATAGCAAGAAGACAAGGGGATGCGGAGCCAAAGCAGGGAGAGTGGAGATTAGACACAGAATGACGTCACCCTAGGAGCTTGCTCAAGATGGGAAGGGAAGATGTTCCCAGTGACTTTTGAAGTGTGATTCTTCTTATCTTACTGTCTTTATACAAGGAAATTGTGCAGATTGTTTTTGTGTTTGGAAAAAAGTTGAATGTTGCGTGGGGTTAGAGTGCCGCCTCTAGTTAGATCTATGCTCTTTTTTGGGGGGGGGTTGCTAGTGTGTATATGGAAGGGCACCAACCTTCGAGAAATGAGCCTAGGATGAGGTGGAAGAAGTAGCGCTGAGACCTTCTGGCGCAGGCAAGCTGGGGTAAAAGAGGACTCAGATGCCTGGGGGAGTGGGAATCTGACTGACAACCAGATGATGGGATGAGGCAAAGACCCGGGAAGTCCAGGAGACGGAGACAGAGCCATGAGACCCTCAGACAAAGAGTACCGATCACAACGATTGGGTAGATGCGAGCTTCCCTTTCTTCCCCTCATCCCCCACCGCTCCCCAACTTCCCCAGCAACCTTCCCCCCACGGCCTCTCACCGCCGAGCTATCGATGGTTTTCTGTGGGGTCCTCTGGGGATTTCCTTTGAGACAATGTTTTCAAAACATTTTTTTCTTGGACAATGTTTTCTACTCATTAAAAATGAGAAGTTTGGGGCTGTGGATGTAGCTCCGTTGGCAGAGTGCTTGCTTAGTGTGTTTGACGCCATGGCTGTGATCCCCAGCACTGCATAAATCAGATATAAGATGGTGGTGTGTGCCACCATCTGTAATTCCCACACTCGGAGGTAGCAGGAGGAGGGCCAGAGGCCCAAGATCATCCTAAGTCACACACACACACACAAATTTGAATGCCATTCATATAGGTACAGCTTCTATCTTTACACCCAAAGGAACTAGGGAATCAGGATAAGTGGGGCTACTTAAGGTCAGCCAGTGAGTCAGGGCAGAGCCAGGGCCCTCTGGGCAGTGGGTACAGGAGAAGTCTTTCCAAACTGGGCTGGGGCCTGCTGAACATCCCCTCCTCCTCCCTGGGTATGTCTGAATGTCCCCATAGCATTTCTTTCCAGTCATGCAGCAAATTTGGGGTGCTTTCTCTGTGTTGGACACAGTTCCAGGTTTGGGGGAACCTCCACCGATGGGGGAGAAACAATTTTAGCACATGGTCTTAGAGCCTCCACTTCAGAGGGAGGCCGGACCACAGAAAGCTAGATGGAGGCCTGGGAGCCTGGAAGGCAAGGAGGACAATGTCCAGTGGCAGAGCAGGGGCTCTGAGCAAGCTGGCAGCAGCTGACACTCGCAATTCCTTTCTCCACACCCTTTTAAATTTTTTTTCACATTGGTTTGTTTATTTGTTTCGTATGTGTGTGTGCGTGTGCGCGCGCGCACGTGCTAGCATGCACACTTCTTACAATACCCCTGGGAAGGTCAGAGGACAACTTGTAGGACTCAGTTTTTTCCTTCTACCTTTTGTGGGTTCTGGGATTTGAACTCGGGTCCTCAGGCTTCACAACAAGCCCCTTTACCTACTGAGCACTCTCATTGGCCCCCTTCTCCCTTTCTTCACACAGTAAATATATACTCAGTGTGTGCCGTGTAAGTATTGTTCTGGGGTTTAGGTGGGGGAAACCCATGTAAATATTCCTGCTACGGTAAGAATTTAAATCCTAAACACATGAATAAATAAACTGTAATTGTATTTTGAGATCATGAGTGTTGCAAACAGACATTGGCTAGAGGGGGCTCTCTAGGCACCCAGATGTGTTGGGAGGAATGGTCTACACCCAGTGGTTCTCAACCTTCCTAACGCTGCAACCCTTTAATACAGTTCCTCATGTTGTGGTGACCCCCTGACCATAAAATTATTTTTGCTGCTGATTCATAACTGTAATTTTGCTACTGTTATGAATTGTAAATATTTTTAGAGATAGAGGTTTATCAAAGGGGTCAAGATCCACAGGTTGGGAACCACTGGGCTACAGGCTTAAATGAACATGGGTGGGTCTCATTGAGAGGTTGGGATCTGAGCAACAATCAAGGCAGCCTGGAGAATTCTAGAGACAAATATTCCAAGCAGTGGATAAGGTGGTAAGGTTCTCAGGGCGCAGTCTTAACACCCAGGATGCTCCAGTGTGGACACCTCTATTTCAACAAACGGGAAACAGGCAACTCAATGCCACAGTCAACCGTCCAGCCTTGTCTCAAAGCTCAGGTTCATCCTAGAGAGGGAGGGCCAGGCATTGCCCACGGCCAAAGCCATCTCTGATGAATTTAAAACAATGAATCCATAGGACTGTTCTCTTTCCTGTGCACATGTGCCCCTTCCTCCATACAACAACCCATGTGCAAGAATGACCCCATTTTCATGGAGCTGGAAATGAAAGGTCCAGAGAGCCAATGCTCTTTGTTCAAGATCGTGTCAGGAAGTAGTGGAGACAGGATTCGAACCCAGATCAGCCTGATTCTAAACTCCCAGAACCTTACCCTCTGCTAATGGGGCATGAGCTACCCCATACCTGGCCCTCATATTAAAATCTTTTTCTAGACCAGAGGTGGAGGCACACGTCTTTAATCCCAGCACTCAGGAGGCAGAGGCAGCTCTGCCGGTGAAGCATTTGCAGTGTGAGCACGAATAACTGAATTCCATCCATGCTAGCACAAACTTGTAATCCCAGAGCAGGATAGGTTAGAGATGGGAGGATTCCCAGTGTCTGATGGACAGTCAGTGTCTTAGGTAGGGTTCCTATTGCTGTGAAAAGACACTATGACCATGGCAATTCTATAAGGAAAACACCTAACTGAGGTGATGGCTGACAGTTTCAGAGGTTCAGTCCATTATCATAGTACGGTGTTGGGGAATATTATTTTCATGTGTGTGACTGTTGTTTACACTGCGTTTGTTTAACTCTGTGAAGCTGTGTTACTGTGCCTGTCTAAAAGACCTGATGGTCCTAATAAAGAGATGAACGGCCAATAGCAAGGCAGCAGCGAGGATAAGCAGGGCTGGCAGGCAGAGAGGATAGACAGAAGGAGACCCGAGATCAAGGAAAGGAGGACGCCAGGGATCAGCAACACAGCAAGCTACCGAGAAAGAAGCAAAGAAAGGTATACAGAAATCAAGAAAGATAAAAACCCAGAGGCAAAAAGTAGTTGTGTTAACTTAAGGTGAAGAAAAACTGGCAAGAAACAAGCCAAGCTTATGCCGGGCATTCATAACTAAGAATAAGCCCCCTTGTGTGATTTATTTGGGAACTTGGATGGTGGACCCCTCAAAAAGCCAAAAGAGTAAAACATTCCGCAACAGCAGGGAGCATGTCAGTTGGGAATATGGCAGTGTGCAGGCAGATGTGGTCCTGAAGAAGCAGCTGAGGATTCTGCATCTTGATCCAAAGGCAACAGGAAGTGAACTGAGACACTGGGTGTGGCTTGAACATAGATGAGACCTCAAAGCCACACTTCCTCCAACAAGGCCACACCTACTCTAACAAAGCCACACCTCCCAATAATGCTACTCCCTGTGAGTTTATGGGAACCAATTACATTCAAATTATCACAGTCAGCCTAGCTAAACTAGTGCATTCCAAACCATCAAGAGACCCTGTCTCAAAAATCAAGGTAGATGGTGAGGAAAACCCCCAAGGTTGGTCTCTGAACTCTATACAGTATACACACCTGTACAAATACCTGCATGGAGGCAAATATTTCCACTTGGCATGGTGGTGCATGGCTTAGCATTTGGGAGGTAGAGATGAAAGAGTCAGAAATACAAGGCCATCCTCAGCTACATAGAGAGTCTGAGACCAGCCTGGGCTACATGAGACCCTGCCTCAAAATTCAAATGAACTGCTGGGTACGGTGGTGTCCGCCTTTGATCCAAGCACTCAAGGGGCAGAAGCAAGCAAATCTCTGTGAGTTGAAGGCCAGTGTTTCAAAAAGAAAAAAAGAGTCTGTGTTCTTCATTGTGACACCTGGAGTTGCCAATCTAACCCTGCCCTTATCTCTGTTGAAAGGGAATCAAGCCTTAGGTTAGGGTGTGTATTAGGAGGATGGGTTTCATCCTTGGAGAATGGTGCCTTTGGGTCCTCTAGCCTTTGAGAAACAAGCAGTGAGCCTTCCTCAGTTGGGCCCTCGGCTGATGAAGCCTGAGCCCCCACTAAGTCCAGGGTGCTCCCTGTGTGGGTCCTGAAGAACGGGGAACAGGGCAATTCAGGAGCAGACAGCTGAGACCAACCAGGATTCAAAGTCAGCGTTGCTCCGTCTCCTTATGTGGAAAATGGAGATGACGCTCACTGTCCAGGCCACTGCACTTCACCAGGGCACAGGGCTCAACAGCAATGCAAGTCCCTGTGGTGCCCTGCAGAGAGACAGCGACTGAGCCTGTTCTAGACAGCTTCAAGAAGGTGCTCTATGATGTCAGCGAGTGCAGGCAGGAAGGAGGAGCTTCAGAAGGGGAAGGGAGGAAAGCCCCCATGAGGACTCTTCCAGGGCATCTTTGTTTCCATTGCTGTCATAAAGAATCAAGACCAAATGCAACTTGGGAAGGAAGGACTTATTTCATTTTCTACTTCCAGGTAACAGTTCACGAGGAAGTCAGGGCAGGAACCTGGAGGCAGGAATCTGGAGCAGAAGCCATAGAGAAACGTCACTTACTGGCTTGCTTCCTGTGCTGTAGCATGAATTCTAATTGGTATTAATAATAAAAACTCAGATATTAGGGATGAAAGCTGAGAGATCAGAGAAGCAGAGCAACCAGCCACTAGAGCGTTCTCACTTCTACCAATGCTCGGACCTAAACGGTGATCCAGTCCTCAGACTGCGCTCTCTGACTGATTGCCTAGACTGCACTGCACTGAGCTCCTGTCTCCTCCTGCCTTATATTCCTCTCTCCGCCCAGCCACATCACTCCTGTCTCCACCCCCTAAGCGCTGGGATCTCCTTTATGTGAGTTCTGTTTCTCTTTTAGACAGATTCACCCAGAATTCCCAGAGATCCTTCTGCTTTTGTCTTCCGAGTCCTGGGATTAAAGGTGTGTGCCACCACTGCCTGGCCTCTGGTGGCTTAGCTCTGCACTCTGATCTTCAGGCAAGCTTTATTTCTTAAAACGCAAACAAAATATCACTACACTGTGCCTTGCTCAGCCTGCTCCCTTACACAGCACAGAACTGCCTAATCACGGTGACACCACCCACCATGAGCTTGACCTCCCCCCCCCCAGCGTCAAACATTAATCAAGAAAATATCCCACAGTCTTGTTCACAGGGCAGTCTTTTGGGGGCGTTTTCTCAACTGAGGTTCCTTCTTCTCAAATGACTTTAGCTGTGTCAGGTTGAACAAACAAATAAACAACAAAAACTAGGACACAGGGAAAACTGAGCCAAGCATTGGCAATGTGCAGAGTCTAGAGCAGTGGTTCTCAGCCTTCCTAGTGTGGCAACCTTTTAACACAGTTCCTCATTTTGTGGTGACCTCCCCCCAAACCATAAAATTATTTTCGTTGCTACTTTGTAACTATAATTTTGCCACTGTTATGAATTGTGATGTAAATATCTGATATGCAGAATATCTGATGTGTGACCCGTGTGTGGGTCATAACCCACAGGTTGAGAACTGCTGGAAAGATTCGTGCCTGCAGGATTCAGCTTGTGCCTGCACAAGTATACAGAACGGGTTCAGGTGGTAGAATGCATGCCTAGCGGCTTGAAGCCGCGGATTCTATCCCCAGTGCTGCATAAACCAAGCATGGCAATACATATCTGTAATTCACTACACTCAAGAGGATCAGGCGTTCAAGGCTATCCTCAGCTTCCTAGCAAGTTCAAGGCCAACCTGGGCTACGTGAGACTTTGTCTCAAAAAAAAAAAATAAAATGTTTGCTCATCCTCAGAAACAATTGTCTGTGTTCTATGGCACATAAGGTGAGTGGTCACTGAATGGGACCCTGTGTGTGTCAGATATAGCTACTGCTGCAGAAAGTTCCAGAGGGTTGTCTGGCAAATGGTTGTACCATAAAGAGCTGTGGGAATCTGGCTTGGGGACGAGGATACATACACTCAACTCAGGCTGAGCTTCAGGCTAGTGTTGGACTGTACCTTGCTCTGGGTTGGATCATAGTGTGACTGTCCAAGGGCCTGTCCACACTCAAGGGAGGCAGTGGAATGGGCGCCTGGGCTAGATTCTGGGGTACTAGCATGCTAGGGCTGGAGACAGTCACCACCTCTGCAGATTGGGTGGGACTCCAGCATCTGCCTACAGGCAGCTGTGTGAACAGGGAGACATGGGCCTGAACAGCAAGGTAAGGGAAGAATGCCAGCTGATGTTGTGATCTGCTTGTAGGTACGTGGCCATCGTCCATCCCTTCCAGCCACGGCTCTCAGCCCCCAGCACCAGGGCGGTTATCGCTGGCATCTGGCTGGTAGCTCTGGCTCTCGCCTCTCCCCAGTGCTTCTACTCCACCATCACTGTGGACCAGGGGGCCACCAAGTGTGTGGTGGCCTGGCCCAATGACAACGGAGACAAGATGCTTCTTCTGTAAGCCCCACACCAGGGATGAGGGTGGGCGTTACAAGTGCTTGTATGTTGGCTCAGGTCTGTGTGTAGCATGTGCCTAGAGATATTTGCACTATTCTGCAGGTGTATGTGTGATCATGTGAGTTCAGGTTTATCCTGAAGCTCCTTGACTGCCAGCAAGGGGCTGGAGGTGTGGCTTAGTGGTATGGGGGTGTGGCTTAGCGGTATGGGGGTATGGCTTAGCAGTATGGGGGTGTGGCTGACTCAGTGGGAGACTGCTTAGCTAGCATCCAGGGAAACCTTAAGTTCAATCCCCAGGACCACACAAGCTGGGTGTGGTGGTATACATGGTAATTCCAGCACTTGGAAGAGAGAGGCAGGAGGATCGTAAATTCAGGTCATCCTCAGCTACAGAGCATGCTCAAGACAAGCATGGCCTATGTGAGGCTATTTAAAACAAAACAAAACAAAGCTAACAGTGAGGCTGCACCACAACAAACCATAGTAGGTGGAAAATACCCACTGTTAAGTGTGGGTAATGCCCTCATGACTGTGACCTGGTGGCTAACTAGGGGTGACACTCACTGTCACTGCCCAGTTTCTTGATAGAAAAGCAAACAGAAAGGTAAGAATTTAAGGTGTGGTTTCTGCTGAATGCATGTTTTATTTCCATCACCAGACAGTCAAAGTCATTGAATCAAAACATCAAGTTGGGGACCATCTATATGAAAAGCAGTGCCAAGTACCAGGCCTGCTAGAAGCATTTCGTATATCTGATACTTTTAATTCTCCCAATGTTATGGAGCAATTACGGTTCATACTTTATTTATTTAATTTTAAACAGGGCTGACCTTGATGTCACCACACCTGCTTCATGTGGTACAGGGAATGCAAGGGCCCGTGTGTGCTACTTAGCATCCTATCAGCTAAGCTAAATTCCCCTGCCACCTCTTGTTCTGGTTTTTGTTTTCTGTTTTTGTTTGTTTGTTTTCCAGACAGTCTCCTGTAGCCTAGGCTGGCCTGGAACTCTGATCCTCCAGCTCCATCTCACAGGTCACTATACGTATTGTAGTCTTCCATCTTGGTGGTAGAGAAACTGTATTACGTGATGTGCCCCAGACAACACAGAGAATGGGAAAGCAGGGGAACCAAACACAGGCCAAACTGCCTCAGAGCCCGATTGCTCAGCCTGCCTGCCACCTCACTCAAGATGAACATGGACCATGTGCGTCTGCAGATGGAGTGTGTGGCTCTGCATGCCACACACATGCTGCCACTGGTGTAGGCTAGTGTTAGGTGTGTTTGTGGAGTCTGTATGGAAGTCAATGCCAGGTAGCTATGGCAGCCTACCTGTAATCTCAGGAGGTAGAGGCTGGTGATCTAGAGCAAGGTCAGCGGGACTAGCCACGCAGAGAGCTCTCCAAGAGAGAGACCCTGCTTCAATATATTAGGCAGAGAGGACTCAAGGAAGACATTCCATGTGAGCCTCTGGCTTGCACACATACACACACACACACATGCATACACACATATATGCACATATGCATACACGCATGCATAATCCCACACATGCATATGTGCCCCCCCACACATTGTTTTAAAAAGAAGTCACATGGAAGGGGACTCTCAGATCCATTCCTTGTTGCTTCAAGGACCACCGCCCACCCCCACCTACCTGGTAGTCAGGAGAACTGTAGCTTATTCAGGAGATCCTAACACCCTCAGAAATAGAGCCAGT
The DNA here is from genome assembly GCA_004026605.1 of Ondatra zibethicus. NCBI lineage: Eukaryota > Metazoa > Chordata > Mammalia > Rodentia > Cricetidae > Ondatra > Ondatra zibethicus. The sequence continues at coordinate 31,183 of PVIU01016422.1, forward strand.
GACACGCCTCTGGCATAATGCCTTCCTCAGAGGAAACGGTGAGCTTCAGTACAAACCAGGAATCCTCCATGGGGACTCAGAAGGTGCAGTGCTGGCTGGGTCTGGCTCAAAAGTCTTTGCCGACGCCACCACGTACCCAGGCAGTGTTGAGGAGCAGGACACAGAGGACACAGTGGCTTTCAGGTGGCAGTCGCTGCTCATCTCTGAATAAAGCTTTTGCTATAGGGTGGCTCCTGAATTATCACATATGCTCTACCTACTTACTCTATGTACATATTATATGCACACATGTTCATTCCCGCACTCACCACAGAGCTATACACACACAGATGATTCTGGGAGGAAGCATACATTGTGAACGGGGCGGGAGGGTTAAGCTTTGTGCTTGATGGTATTTGTATGAAAAGGTCTCATATAGTGCAGCCTGGCCTCTGATTCGCTGTGAACAGAGGAAATAACCTTAAACTCCCCATCTTCCTGCTTCCGTACCTGTGCTGTTGGGATTTCAGGCATGTGCCGCCACACCCAGCATGCCCAGGTTATAGTAGTTTTTATATATTGTAAGGTTTCGTTTTTAGAACATGGGGTGCGGGGTGGGGGACAATTTGTGCACTCTATGGCCTCCCTCTCTGATCTACATGTGGCTTCCAGGGGTCCAGCTCAGGTCATCATCGGGCTTGGCAGCAAACCCGGATTCCCACAGAGCCGTCTCCCCGGCGCCGATGTTATATTTTATATGTTAAGCAAACATAAAATTTCGTTAGCTTCTCCCTTTTTCCTACCCTTTTAGCCTTTTCTGTAACATAGAAGAACTGGGGCTGATGCCGGTGACTTTTTGTGAGAAAAGCCCCTCTTTGGCACATATACCAGCCAATGTTGCTTAATTTTTCTTTAAACCGAACAAAACTGAGGGTGGGGTTTCAAGGGTGGGGTCCGTGGGGTTCACGGACCTTAAGCCTGGGCGAGCCTGGGTGGATCTGGCCGCCTGCTGCCCACCCAGGTCCATGGCTCTCCCTCCAGGTATCATCTGGTGGTGTTTGTCCTCATCTACTTCCTACCCCTCGTGGTGATGTTCGTGGCTTACAGTGTCATCGGCCTCACACTGTGGAAACGCGCGGTCCCCAGACACCAGGCTCACGGCGCCAACCTGCGCCATCTGCAGGCCAAGAAGAAGGTGAGAAGGGGATCGGAGTGGGGCGGGGCCTGTTCGGGAATCATCTGGGCCCCGAAGCTTGCCCGCTAGGGGGCAGTGGGGAGCACACAATCCAGGTCGCTCAGCATTTCAGAGAACCCATATAGGAACTACAGACCTCTGTCATCTGGAGGCAATGCTGGTCCGACTTCTTCGTGTTCTAAAAGTTTCACCATAGCAAGCAGGGAGGTACTTAAGGTACTTAGGACACTTAGGGAACTTAGTGTCCCTTCTACTGGGAAGTTGGTCTCCAGTTGCCATCTTCAACTTGCCTTCTGGTCGTCAGGGGTGCTGGACAATGAGGAGTGTGCCTGCAGATAGAAGGACTAAAGTAGACAAAGATCCCAGGGAAGGGTGGCTGGGGTCCCAGAGCTTTGACCTCTTAAGAGAGGGCACAGGATGGAGAGGTGCCCCGGGGGAAAGAATCCTGGGAGAGTGGACCACAGAACGAGGCTGCTAGACTTGAAGATTTCAGTGCAAGGACAGCAGTGAGCGCAGACAAACTAGCCTGTGGGAAAGTCACAAGCGGGCTCTGAAGCATGTGGCAAATACACGTTCCGGGGGGTGGAGGGCAGAGAGGTAGAGGTTGTCAAGGCCAGGGTGAAGGGTACCCTGAGCTGCTCCCAGGAGGCTTGGGACTGAGGGGCCAAGGACTCACCTGAGTCTCTCCCTGATCAGTTTGTGAAGGCCATGGTACTGGTGGTGCTGACATTTGCCATCTGCTGGCTGCCCTACCACCTCTACTTCATCCTGGGCAGCTTCCAAAAGGACATCTACTACCACAAGTTCATCCAGCATGTCTACCTGGCACTCTTCTGGCTAGCCATGAGCTCCACCATGTACAATCCCATCATTTACTGCTGCCTCAACCACAGGTGAGTCCCACCCTGGCTCTGCCCCTTTACCCTCAGGGACTCTCCCCCTTGGGGAGGGATCTCCACTCTAGCTCCTGCCAGAGCCTAGAGCTGCTCCTCATCCCACATAGGAATGTTACCCACAGCACAACCCTCCCTGTGGCCTGCATCTAGCCTGAGTCCCATCTCCTTCCCAAAGCCTTGTCCTTTGCTGAACCACAGTGCCTGTGTTCTTCTCTGTCCTTCTGTCTCTTCTGGGGTCTGCATCAGGGACAAGGGAGAGGACAGAAGTCAGGATCAGAGAGATGGAGGAAAGGAGAGAGCAGGGAGAGGAAGGATAGATGGGAGGAAGGAAGAGCCGGGACAAAGAGGTAGCACTGCCTCCGAGCTAGCTTTTTTTTCTTTTTAATGTTGTGTGCATGTGCCTGTGTGCAAATGAGTGTACGCCATGGCACATGTGTGGGGGGGTCAGAGGACAATTTGCAGTAGCTGCCTCTCTCTTTCTACCATGTGGGTTTCTGCGATAGAACTCGCTTGCTAGGCTTAGGCAATACATGCCTCTCCCCACTGTACCATCTCTCCAGCTCCAAGAGCTTCATCCTAAGGGCGCCTGATCTAGGTGGGCAGGCTGTCTAAAGAGAATGGGGGCTGGGCTGGGGAATCACAGTGTATATTTCTTGCCACCCCATACCCCAGATGTGACCAGGGAAGGAAGGGCTGGGATCTTTACTTAGTCCTGCCTCTGATGCTCCTAAGGTCCTAGAGTCTGGAATACACTGGCACCCGGTCTGGGTCTCTTGGAAACGGAAGAGGTAGTGAGCCAGACAGAATCCAGGTCCCAGGAGCCCTGTGCACAGAGTGAGCCTTCCATCCTGGGAGGGGTCAGGCAAGAGGCCATGAGAGGTAGACACTGAGTCAGCTCAGTCTGCTGGATGGATATGAGCAGCACATCCCCGGGGCCTCTCTGTTCATAACTTTAATCAGCCGTCTACGCAGGTGCCCAGGCTTCCACTGAAGTCTTTGTTGCTCAGTTGGCCCACTCACCTGGGGCAGGCTCTGTGAGTGCTTACTGGGTGCCTAGAATCTTTAGCTCCCATGGGGTAGGTAGATAAGAGAGAAAAGGGAGTCTCCCATTATACAGATAGGGAAACTGAGCCTAAAAAGGGCAGGTCCTCCTAACCTCTGCGCAGGCAATGGCTACAGGATTTGGAATTTTGTGCATCTCCAATGCTTCCCTCTCACGTATCTTGTTCATGAGATGGATATGAGAACCTGGAGAATGCCCTGTCTTATCAGGGAGAGACCCCCCAGCACCCCATGCCTGTGTGAATGTCACTCTCCTGTGTCCCAGTCACACCCGATGTTGTGACACAGCATTGCATTCAGTTCTGCAAGCTCCTGAAGTGGCTTCTGCACCATTCTGTGACGACATTATCACAGATCTGGTGTTCTGGCCTGGCCTCTCCGCACAGAAAACACTCACCAAGTGGCTCCATGTGCCCAGTACTTTTCCAGCCCCAGGAGTTGACGAGTGAGCAGAAGCAAGGATTTTTTTTTCCCTTTGCAAAAACTGACGGCCTAGACATCACATAGCAGGCAAACGTAACGTGTGAGAGTGGGCGGGACTGGCCGACGGACTTCGCCACTGGGCAGAGGGGGTGCAGTTTACACTGGAGCAAAAGCTGAAGTGAATGACTCTGCCCAGCGGCCTAAGAATTCCCTGCAGAAGGAACAGCCAAATTAACAGCCCTGAAGTCAAGGTCAGCACTTGGTCTGGTGCTTCGTTCAACTGGGAGAGTTCTACGAGGCACTGAGCCAGAGACTTGGGAGACAGGTGCTCTGCTTTACCTTTCAAAAGAACCAGCACTGGGGGCTGGACAAGTGGCTCAGTGGTTAAGAGCATTGACTGCTGTTGTTTTATCAAAATTTATATCTTATGATTTTACCAATAAAGACTCAGGGTCAGAGGCTAGGGTGTAAACTTGCTTGCTCAGAGAGGTTGTGGAGCAACTAACTAGCTGACCTTCCTCCTTAAAAAGAGTGCTCAGAAAGAGTGCTCCTTTTCCTCTATTCCAAACCAAAAGGGACCACCAAACTCAAAGTCCCTCCCCTCTACTTCCTGTCAACTAGTGGCTGGCTCCGGCTCTTGACCTAAGGTAGATTTTATTTTATTAATGCAATCTCAGGGTTCACAGTGTAATCAAATATCCCACAACAGGCTGCTCTTCCAGAGGACCCAGGTTCAAATCCCAGCACCCACATGGTAGGTCACAACTATCTGTGACTCTAATCCCAAGGGACCCAGCACCTCCTTCCAGCTACCTTGGGCATTGCATGTGCATGTCACTCAGACATATATGCAGGCAAAACGCCCACAGGCAATAAGAAAAAAAAATCAGCCCAAAGCAGGAGATGTGGTGTAGTTGATGAGGTGCCTGGCTGGCTGGCATGAGGCTCTGGGTTTGATCGCCAGCACTCCATAAACTGGGCCTAGTGGGGTGCACCTGCAACCTGAGCACTTTGGAGATAGAGTCAGAAGGATCAAAAGTTCAAAGTCATTCTCGGCTACATAGGGTGTCAGTGTCACCGTGGGAAAGGGTGTCTTTTAGTTTGGTTTTGTTTTTTCCCAACTTTTTTTTCTCCGACATCCAAGGCCTCATTCTACTTATTTTGAGACAGGCCAAGCTACCTAGGCTAGCCTTGGACCTTCCTTGAGCCCCCCTCTCCTTTCTTATTCTCTGGAATAGCCGGGATTACAGGCCCACACCCAGGCTTGAGGGAGAGCTGTTTATTTCTCTGAGCAAATGTACCCATACTTGGTAGCTCTGATGTGCCAGTTTTCCTTTGAAGCTGCCCCTGGAGGGGGGTGGGCAGTGTCCCTATTCCACACACATAGCCAGAGCTCAATTCTTTTTTTTTTTCTCTTTATTTCTAAGACTCCTCTTTGATTCTCCGTTAGAAGTCAGTTAGATCACATAGTTTCTTTGTATTATACTTTGGTTTCTCTCTCTTCTCCCTTCTCCTTCCCTCCCTCCCTCTCTCTCCCTCCATCCCTTTCTTCCTTTCAAAGCAGGGTACCACTTGCTACTTTGGAGCTTGCTGCCATCCTCCCTGCTCCTGCCTCGGATGTTCATGTCCCCCATATTTCTGACTGTTCCAAAAGACTAAATCCACTCAAGTGTGCATCTCTCTACAGCCCTGACTTGGTGGTGGTCTCTTCAGAGTGAGGCACCTCTGCCAGGGAGCTAGACTACTGGGGGGCACAGAGCAACCATGTGTTAGATGGCTCCTGCGCCCCTACCTCCCTTGCTTTTTTTAAAAAAAAGATTTATTTATTTATTATGTATACAACATTCCTTCCATGTATGCTTGCAGGCCAGAAGAGGGCACCAGATCTCATTATAGATGGCTGTGAGCCACCATATGGTTGCTGGGAATTGAACTCAGGACCTCTGGAAGAGCAGTCAGTGCTCTTAACCTCTGAGCCATCTCTCCAGCCCCCTCCCTTGCTTAAAGTGACTCTCCACACCCCTCAGGTTTCGCTCTGGATTCAGACTTGCTTTCCGATGCTGCCCCTGGGTGACACCGACAGAGGAGGACAGACTGGAGCTGACTCACACGCCATCGCTCTCGAGGAGAGTCAACAGGTGTCACACGAAGGAGACTTTGTTCATGACCCACTCTGAGGCTACCAATGGGCAGGTTGGGAGTCCCCACGATGGGGAAACTGCTGGACTCTGAAATCTTGAGCCTGTCTGCAGGGCCAGGATTAGCCCCTTTGAGAAGCAGTTGATAGAAAAGCCCCAGTGTCATAGCTTGTCCCACATTCTGTTCTTCAATGCACTAATAGAAAAAACAAGTTCCTGGAGCTCAACAGGCAGTGCTAATACAAAGATCTCAGCGCTCACACACCCAACTTAAGCATCCCAGGGATGGAGGAAGGAGCCAGGAAGTGGGAGCCAACACTTGACCAATCCAGGAGCTGAAAAGCAAAATGTCTCCCTGGAGTATAAAGAAGGATGGGAAAAAACTGGATCCTATTAAAGATAGCTGTAGTTGTCATGAGAAGAGGCGGTTGAAGGGATGATGTGATGGCTCAGTGAGATGCTAAAGGCACTCGCTGCTAAGCCTGGTGACCTGAGTTCAATTCCTTGAACCCACATGGAAGGAAAGAAGTGACTCCTGCAAGTTGTTCTCTGACCTCCCAAGTGTGTATGTGTACACACACACACACACACACACACACACACAATGTTAAAAAAGAAAAAGGGGGCATCCTTGCTGGGCAGTGGTGGGCACGTGCCTTTTTTAATCCAAGTACTCAGGAGGCAGAGGCAGGTGGATCTCTGTGAGTTTGAGGCCAGCCTGGTCTACAGAGTGAGTCATAGGTCAACCAGGACTACACAGAGAAACCCTGTCTTGAAAAAAGAAAAAAAAAGAAAAAAAAGGGGCATTTAGTGTTGGGGTCACAGGAAAAGGTGGGGACTGTGGCAGCCTGAAGAGGACAAAGCCCCACAAGGAAACTCAGCTGCTTCACTCTGGACCACTGTTGCCAGATGTTTCAAATAAAGCCTGAAATCCAAATTAATATATGGAAGGGCCAGGCTTCTAAGCATGGTTCATGAAAATGCTTATAAGTACTAGATAAGCCAAACAAGGCAGGGAACAACTGAAGGGACCCTAGCAGCCCCCGCATGGCACTCATGGCTCTGGCAGGCCTGGCCCTTCCGCTATCTGCCCCCTCCTTGTTAAAAACCATTAGATTCCATTCCTAAAGCTAGCTATCAAGGCCTATTCCTTTATTTGGCCACTTCCTCCTCCTGAGGCTGACTACCATGGCCCAGCTATCAAAGTATTGAAGTCCAGCAATCACAAGCCCCCTTTTGGCTGCCCTAATTAACATGCCCCCCCAAAATTAAATATTTCATCCTAACATGGGGTTTCCCCTTTTACCTTTATAAATTGCCATTCACCTGTGGGCCATGTCTGTCTCCCCTCTCTCCAGAGGTCGTCCTCTGCCCCTCTGGATCAAATACCCCTTCCTTCTCTCCCTTGTCCCCTTCCCCTTCTCCCTCATCCTCTAGCTCCTGTCTTTGTTTCTTATTCCCTGCCCTTTGGCCCTCTTGGGCAAATAAATTTCCTTTGGGCTGAGAATTTGGGCCTGGGGGTGTTTTGTGCTGACTCCAGTCCTTTCAACAACCACGATACAGACCCCTTGCCAAAGACAGGACACACAGGAGGAAGTTCTTCCTTTGGCTGTGAGTGGGCCCAGGGCTTCTCTGCCTTACGATTTAGCAACTCAAATACAAGCCCGGAGTAGACGGTGGTTAACAGTCCAAAGGAACCTCAGCTGGGGTGCTTGGGGTAAGTCACTCTGCCCCTCTGCCTGATGGCAGGATTGCCATGAGGCTCTCTGGAAGTGATGCCTACAAACCAGTAGGCCATACTCAGATTAGAACTCAATATATAGTAACCACGATTCCTCACACCGTGCCAGCTGTTAAGACACAAAAGCCACCTACAAGTCAGGAACACAGTTCCCACCCTCACTTCAGTAGCAAGGAGCTGGCAGGCAGAGGACACTGGCTGTCCCAATTCTGAAAAGGCATCAGACCTGGTCCAGGCCTCTCCAGGACTGTACATCTCCCTGCTTAGTGGGGACTCATTCACAGCTTACCCAGGGCCTTCTGAAACCAACTAAGCTGTAAATGTCTGTTCAAAGTTTAACTGAGCTCTCCCAGAGATCACTATGCCAGCTGCTGGCTCTGCTAGTAAAGGGCTCTGATGTCACTTAGACCTGTAGTCATGACCGGGACATCACAGAGGGCTTAGAGGCCACTGTTGGGGAATCCAGCGAAGGGCTGGGGATGAATCCCAAACTGCAGCCTTGGGATAAAAGCAACCATCTCCTGAGCTAGGATGGGTAAAAGGCCCAGGTAGGGGCTAAGGTCTCACAGACTGGATCCTTAAGTCTGGGGAAGTGACGTAGCAGCCACTCTGTCTCTTTGGACTGCCTGGATGTTCACATGCTGGAGCAGAGGGTTTGCCTTGCTGCTGGAGGTTGCGGAGAGGGAGGTAAGGCTGCTTGGGGTGTGTGGGGGGTGGGAAGGGGGATGACATGTGAAAAGGGGTTAGACTCAAGAGAAACTCAGGTAGGCAGGGAAATCAAAGGCAGGTTCTCGGAGATGGTGGCGGCTTGTTTCCAGAAGACACTGACCAGGGAAAGGGCGTGGAGGCATGGGGGTGGGTGTCTAAACAGGATCAACAGGGGGAAGGGGAGGACCCAGGGCCTGTGAAATAGCCACGCCAGTTTCTGGTTTAGCAGCCCTCCACTCCTAAAGCAGTAATGTTTACTTTCCTTGGGGCTTGGTTTTCAGTTTTTCTGGAGGGTCAGCCCTTTAGATGTTCAAATCTTTGTACAAAGGAAAGAGCTCAGCCCCCCAGACAACTACAGCACCCATTACATTTCTTGTTATCTGACTGAAAACCAAGGAGAACCTGGAAGTGACGACTATCCTGTACTCCAAGGACCCTTCCCAGCGAGGCCCTTACCCCACCCCAACTAGACTCCTGTCAGTTCCCACTCGCACAGTACAGTGAACCCCGCACTAGGGGATTGCTCGTCTTCCCCATTCAGTACACTGGGAAAAGCCACGCCTGTGCCCACACCTGGCCCTTTGGCCCACGAGCTGTGAATAGCTAAGGGTAGGCACCTGGGGATTGTCTCCTAGGGGAGTGAAAGCTTAAGGGTCTTAGCATGTAGGCAAACCCTAAAGTTTACCAAACTTCGAGTTCAAGGTGGGGTAGCCTTAAAATTCAAATGGACATGGCTCCTGGTGGTTTCTGGGGTGCGGGAAGTTTTGTCTCCAGGTAGGAAAGCTTGGTTGTGTCCTGGCACCCCTGAGGGGCTTTGGGTGTTTGCCCAGAACCCACATGGATACTGTTTCTGTGGTGGGGCAGATGTCTCCTCCACACACAGCCCCTTCCCCAGCCCGGGCTGTCTAGTAAGTACGTTGGTCTCTGGAGGTCCTCAAGCCAAGCGGGAGTGGGAGTGCGTTGGTTTGACTAAAAATGGCCCTATAGGCGCCTGTCTTTGAATGTTTTGTTCCCAGTCGGTAGACTATTTAAGAAGGATTTGGAGGTGTGGCCTTGTTGGAGGAGGAGGCATGGCCTTGCTGGAGGAGGTGTCTCAGTGGCTTTGATCTTCAAAAGCTCACACCCGGGCCCAATCTCTCTCTGCCTCCTGCCTTTGTATCAAAATGTAAAGCTCCTGGCTATTGCTCCAGTGCCGTCCCTGAGTGAAGCCAACTCCCTTCCGTGATGGTCCTGGATGAACTAACTCTCGGAAACTGTAAGCAAGCCTCCAATCAAATGCTTTCTTCTATATGCTGCCTTGGTCATGGTGTGTCTCTTCACAGCCGTAGAACAGTTAGACAGGAGAAACTGGGTATTGACTCTAGTGTGGGACTAGGTGTAGGAATCGGCTGTAGAAGGCTTAGTGGTGCATGCAGGAGGCCCTGGTTCCATCTTAATTACTGGAAATTTGCAGCAGCACAGACCCAATCTGCCGCTGATATCAGCAAAGAGGCTCAGGCTGCTTGGGTAGGAGGCTGGAGCTGAGGGGCTCCGCTGGGTCTTACCGCCGCTTCTTTCCATCTTCAGTCTGCTTTTCTCTCTTCTTTCCTGGCTAGCCACCTGCTTTTGTTTCTGCTCTCATTGTAAACTGGGCACCCCACTTTTGATTTCATTTCCTTCTGTAGATAACAGGTACTTAGTTCAAGAAAACTAGCCCCAACATAAGGTACAAAGTCTCCACAGCTCCAAATCATTGAGGGATGGATGGTTTCTCACTGGGCGGGGCTTGATAGGTAGGCTGTTTACAGGCCCCTGTTTCCTAAGCGCATTCTCAGCTTCTGCCAAGTGTTGTCAATGAAGGAAGTGCTTTCAGGGACTACCTCAGAAAAGGGACGCAAAGAGTGTTAAAAACCACCTACTCCTGCAGGTCAGGAGAACAAGAGGGGGGATTAGGCTTGAGTCAAACCGCTGCATTCTGAGTTCCTGACATGGTTCTCCTTCTAGGTTTTGCTTGCTATGGTTAAGAGATGGGTATGGCAGGCTAGAGAGGTGGCTCAGTGGTTAAGAGCATTAACTGCTCTTCCAGAGGACCCAGGTTTAATTCCCAGCAACTATATGGCGTCTCTCAGCCATCTATAATGGGATCCGATGGCTTCTTTTGGCATGCAGGCATACATGCAGATAGGGCATGCATATACATAAATATTTTTTTAAAATGATGGGTGTGACAGATGCAGGGGTTACTTGTTGTAGAACCTTGTGGTTGTGGAGGAGTTGTGCTAAGGAAGATAGCCACAAATAACCCAGTGTTTTGCTTTGTTTTTCTTGTTGTTGTCGAACGGTGGGTAGGTGGCATTGAATGCTGGCCCACCCAGTACCCAGCCAGTGTCTGAAACCTTACTGGCTGAACCTGAAACCTTACTGTCCCATAAGCCTGTTTCATTTGAATGCCACAAGACTCGAGGATAGATCACAGGTATGTCAGGCATTGTCTCCCCAAAAGGCTCCCAGCCTGTTCATCTGGGGACTAGAAGGAGATGTGATGGACAGCAGAAGCAAGTCTGTGAGGGGGACCCACCCTGCCTGTTGGTTATGGCTCAGAGAGGGCTAGCTGGCCTGGCTTGTGAAGGTCCGGGGAAAGCAAAGATTCTATGAGGGTCGTTTATGTGACTGAGCCGTTTCTGATTGTGCCCTGGTTCTTCCCTCTTGGAATGAGAAAGTATGTTGTTCTAATGGTTTTTCTGGGGTCTCTGCTAATGATTTGAATTTCCCAGTTGGTGGATGGGTCCTAGAAAAAGGCAGATAAATATTGGCCCCTATGCCCTCCGGCTAATGGGCTGGACCTAACCCTCTCTGCTTCTGCCTCAAGCTGTGTGGACTTGAGTGGTTACCGTGGGTTATAGAATCAGGCAAGGCTTCGGCAGAGACATCTGCTCAGTCAGCTCAATACACAGCTTCCGGTGCCTCTGGGAGCATGCACGGATTACCTAGAAAGCAGCTCTTGGGGCAAAATCAAGTGTTTTTTAGGACTTGGTGGCATCAAACATTGTGGAACACTAAAGGAGGAAACCAGGAGATGGCAGGGCACTGAGCCATGTAGGTTTGGGATCTGCCTGCCGATAGACTCTTCCTACTCATCCAGGTGGATGAAGAGAGGGGAAGGGATACCCGAAGAACACTGGGAAGACTTGGAGCTTCAGACACTCAAACAAACAAATAAACCCTGATTTTCTTTAGCAGGAAGTACTATCCCCTGGGTGATAAGAGATGGCCACCTCAGTGGACCCTAATTAAAATCTCTCTCTCTGTCTGTCTGTCTGTCTGTCTCTCTCTCTCTCTCTCTCTCTCTCTTCCTTCCTTCCTTCCTTCCTTCCTTTCTAGTTTTTAGAGATAGGGCTTCACTATGTCTCCCTGGCTGTCCTGGAACTCATTCTGTAAACCAGACTGACCTCGAACTCGCAGAGATCCACCTGCCTCTGTCTCCTGAGTGCTGGAAGTTGTGTGCCATTGTGCCTGACTCATAATACTGTTTTCAGCTGGACTAGTTGTGCAGGAGACAGAATGGTCTAAGGTCCCTTATGTCCAGCTCTTCTTCTACCTTTGCGACCACCCAGAATCGGCTTACAGTTGTCAGCTGGGTCCGGCTACTTTGACTGTCTGGCGTCCCCAAAACCCTGTCCACCATATGCTGGAGGGCCTCGGGGAGTTGCACCTCAAGCTCCCCAAATAGCCTCAGGGGTACTAGAGATGTTTCCCATGCAGAAGATGGTGGGAGATTTAGGACCCACGTAGATAGGTTCACAGAGCCTGTTCATTAGCTTAAAAATATCAAAACAATTGGAGAAAGCCAGGTATGGCTATGTGTGCCTTTAAGTCCAGCACTTGGGAGGCAGCGTCAGATGGATCTCTGTGAGTTCCAGGCTAGCCTGCTCTATATAGTGGGTTTTGGGCCAGACAGAGCTACATAGTGAGACTTGTTTCAAACAAAACAAAAAGCAAGATTGAAGGTAATTTTGCAGCATCCTGACCAATATGAACAGGCCTTCCAATGCCTCCAAAGTCTTTCAGTGCACAGCCTGGAGGGTTGGGATGCTAGTCTTAGATCAGACCTCAGCCTCAGTGGAAAAGCAGAGGGTAATGGAACAGACAGCCGGTGGTACTGACTACTGATTGCCCAGACCAAGACTCACAGGCCCAAGTTCTCACAGGAGCCGAGGTTGTCCCTTCGAGAGATCCGTCACTGGGAGAGAAAACATTTTATCTCTTATTTCTGAGGGCTTCAGGAAAACGAAGATCAAAAGTCTTTTTTTACTCTCAGAGGCTGGCTTTTTACCAGGGAGCAAATGAATCTCCCATCACCTTTCTCAGCGATTAAAGAAGGCTTTCAGAAAACACGCTGAGTCCTCAGGTGCACTCTCAAAGACAAACTCCTGACCCAATCAGCGCCAGACAGCCATAGAGAATCGCAGAAACCAGCTGTGGTAGGATATGCCTTTAATCCCAGCACCCAAGAGGCAGAGGCAGGTAGATCTCATGTTGCGTTTGAGATCAGCTTAGCCTGGTCCTACATGGTGAGTTTGAGGATAGCCAGAGCTACATAGTGCAACCCTGTCTTTTTTTTTTTTCTGGCCAAAAGCAACTTGAAGAGTTTATTTCAGCTCACGGTTTACAGTCCATCACTGACACAAGCTAAGGCAGAGACCTGAAGTAAACTACGGAGAAAACGTGTCTTGCTCAGTTATGTTTATCTAGCTTTCTGTTTTTAAATGTTTTGTTTTTCTATCATGTGCTTGAGTGTTTTGCCTGAATGTATGTAAGTGTACCCTGTGTACACAGTGTCCTCAGAGGTCAGAAAGAGGTGTCAGAGTCTCTGGAACAGGAATTATAGATGTTTGTGAGCTGTTATGTGGCTGCTGGGAACCGAACCTGGGACCTCTGCAAGAGTAACAATAACTTTTAATAGCTGAGCCATCTCTCCAGCTGATTTCTAGATCTTTTTTATTCATTTTTTCCATGATATTTATTGAGCTCTACATTTTTCTCTGCTCCCCTACCTGCCTCTCCCCTTCCTTCTTCAACCCTCCCCCAAGGTCCCCATGCTCCCAATTTACTCAGGAGATCTTGTTTTTTTATACTTTCTACTTCCCATGTAGATTAGATCTATGTAAGTATCTCTTAGTGTCCGTATTGTTGTCTAGGTTCTCTGGGACTGTGCTTTGTAGGCTGGTTTTCTTTGCTTTATGTTTAAAAACCACCTATGAGTGAGTACATGTGATAATTGTCTTTCTGTGTCTGGGCTACCTCATTCAAAATAATGCTTTCTAGTTTCATCCATTTCCTGCAAAATTCAAGCTGTTATTTTTTTCTGCTGTGTAGTACTTCATTGTGTAAATGTACCATATTTTTTTTTATCCATTCTTCGATCGAGGAGCATTTAAGTTGTTTCCAGGTTGTGGCTATGACAAACAAAGCTGCTATGAACATAGTTGAGCACATGTCCTTGTGGCACGATTGAGCATCTTTTGGATATATACCCAAAAGTGGTATTTCTGGGTCTTGAGGAAGGTCGTTTCCTAATTTTCTGAGAAATCGCCACACTGACATCCATAGGGGTTGTACCAGCTTGCATTCCCACCAGCAATGCAGAAGTGTTCCCTTTTCTCCACAACCTCTCCAGCATAAGTTGTCATCAGTGTTTTTGATCTTGGCCATTCTTACAGGTGTAAGATGGAATCTCAGAGTTGTTTTGATTTGCATTTCTCTGATG
>PVIU01016423.1:0-45768 GCA_004026605.1 Ondatra zibethicus
TTCTGAAGCTTATTTTAATAATTCTCTATTTGTGCTTTTAGACACGAGATGGCGCCATTTGCCTTTACGCAAGAAACCACTTCTCTACACCTCCGATGGGATAGTTTTCTGTTTTATCTTATTATATTTTATTTTGTTATTCTTTTAAATGAATGAATTAATGAAAAACTACCCACTAGGGTGAAGGTTGACAACACAACTGTCATTTATACTTGCTGGGAGAGGGAAATCAGTTTTCTCCAATGGAGTGGCGTCAACCTCTCCAGGGCAGGCCTCATGTTCAGGAGTAGTTGACCAACAAATAATGGACTGCACAGTGTGTGTGTGCATGTGTGTGTGTGAGAAAGAGACAGAGAGAAAGACAGAGAGACACAGAGAGAGAGACAGAGACAGAGAGGAGAGAGTGTGTGTGAGAGAGAAAGAAAGTGTATGAGTGTGTGTGAGAGAGAGTTTATGTGTATGTGAGTGTGTGTGTGTGCACATGCACACTCATGCGTGTGAATGCTTGCCTTTATTTAGTTATAGTTTGGGTTTTTGTTTTCTTCTTTTTGAGTGGTTTTTATTTTGTTTTCTTGGTTTTGAGAGGTTTTATTGCTGTATTGATATTTTTTGTCTGTTTTTTGAGAAAGAACTTGAAGCTGGGTGGATAGGGAGGGGAGAGGATCTGGAAGAACTTGGGGGAAAGGAAGAATATGATCAAAATATGTTTAAACTCTTGTTTTACATAATAAAAAATAGAAAAAGTAAATCAATCTTATTCTATATCACTAATAGGTAATTAAAAGATGTACTTGAAAACAAAGACCTAATAATAAATGTCAATATTTAATGGATGTTTGTAACATGCTTTCTCAGTTATGCAGTAGCAGGTATATATAATGATGCAGAATATTATAGTGAATCGAAACTTTTGTTTTATTCAACTTTAGTGATTACTTTTGTCCAATATTCCTTCATTAAAATGTCAAATAATTTCCCTCCCAAAAAGAAAGAAATAAAGAAAAGAATTTTCAGCACACTGAGCTCAGGGAAAGAAATGTTGTTTTTAGAGAGGCGTCTTGGTTACTCCCAGTCAAAGAAAAAAAAAGAAGAGGTTCTTTCCTTGGAACTGATCACACACACACACTCACACACACACACTCACTCACACACTCTCACACACTCACACACAATCACTGTTTATCTGCTTATTGCATCATTGGTAAGCCAGAAATCTTGATTCATTTTCCCCTCCTTCCTCTCTCTCCCTTCCTTCATTTGTCTTGAGACAGAGTCTTGCTAGGAGTCTCAACCAGCTTGCTATCTGGGAATGCACTGTAGATCAAACTTGCCTCCAAGTCATGATGCTGCTGACTCGGTCTCCTGAACGCTAGGGTTACAGGGACAGGAACACTACACCTAGCTGCTTGATAAGCACTGAACAATAATAATTTCTCTAGGAGATCAAGCCATCAAGGGTTGGGTGGTTTGAATTTTTCAAAAGTGCCCATTTTAAACAATATAATCCATCACATGAGGACACACATCATACAATACTCTCACTTTTTGGTTATTTCTGAAAAAAAAAGCTTCATTTTCATTCTTAAGAGTACTTGCTGTAAATGTACCTCTCTGCTGGGCAATTAGCAAAGAAATTTTCCCTCTTTTCCCCCTTCTTCTCCCCAGCATGGTCCAAAGGCGAGTTCCTCTTTCTATTTTCAGCAAATTGGCAATGCTCTGGCATCCAGGGCGATACCGGTAAATGGCAAGTTCTGCTATTTTGTTCTGCTCTTGTTCTCTTTTCTTTCTTTCTTTTTCCGCTTGGCTTGTTTTGTGGGTTTTCATTTGTTTTTTTTTGACATGGCTCATTCTGTAACCTCAGAAATCACTATGCAGCCTATGCCAGCCTCAAACATGTGGCAGTCCCCCTGCCCAAGACTCCCCAAGGGCAGTGATTACAGATACCTGCAATTACGCTCTTAGTGGGATTTCTGATCCAGGAGAGGGCCTGGAGAGATGGCTCAGCAGTTCAGAGTGCTTGCTGCTTTTCCAGAGAACTGGGGTTTGGTTTACAGCATCCACACTGGGTAGCTAATAGCTTCCTACTCCAGCCCCAAGGGATCTGACACCATCTTCTGGTTTCTGCAGGCGCCTACATATGTGTAGCATACACTCACACAGACACACACATAAGTAAAGATAAATCTTTTTTTTAAAAGGCCTAGGACAGCCAGCCATAAATATACACATGAACTATACTCTAAAGATGCCAAATAAGAATGCTGCACAAAACCGTGATGGGCAATGATGCCACACTTCGGTTACTTTGCCTGTGTTTGTGAGAAGGCAGGTGCCTGGAACATGATGGGTTTGGACTTAGCGTGGCCTTTGAAGAGCATGGTCTGAACCTGGTGGAGCCTCAGCCTGGATCTTGGGTTATATTTGTCCTGCTACTTACCCATGTATGATCAAATGTTCTTACAAAGGCACTCAGCTTTCCCTCCTGCATAAGCATAGCTTCATAGCAGGTTGTAATAAGAATTAACTTATCCATCCATGTCTTGTTCGTGAGAGAAAGAAATCCCAAACGACACTAGGTAGCAGGGTCTCCAGACGATGAGAAGCTGGGGTCCAGGTGAAAGCGTGGCTAGGAGAACCGACTGCCAGTGGTGTGGAAATTAAACTGTTCAATGAGATGAGTCACTATTCCCACCCAACCCAAACATTCAGCAGTCAGGAGGATTGCAGGTGAATGGATCTAAACCATCTACCCTGCTACAACTACACCCAAAGTCCACCTATTAGTTCAAAGTCTGATGGTATCACGCTTCTGTAATCTCAGCATTAGGATGTTGAGAAGAATATTTCAGGTTCAAGGTCAGGTGGACTACATACATAGCAAGACTTGTCTCCAAAAAAGGCTATATTTTTTAGAGATTTGTTTTTTCAGAAAGGTATGTCAATCTTTCCCTTGAAGTCCATTTATTGTCAATATTCTGAGGAAATCCTTGAGTTTCACAGAATCCTAGGGCCAGAAGTGACTGACTGGAGTTGAGACCTCATTGGTTCGTTTGTTTGTTTGTTTTGTTTTGTTCTGTTTCATTCTGTTTTCTGAGACAGGGTTTCTTTGTATAGCCTTGATTGTCCTGGGACTCACTCTGTCGACCAAGATGGCCTCAAACTCACAGAGATCTGTTGTATACTATTACTTTAACTATGTAAAGATGTGTTACATTTGTTTGTGCTGCATTTGTTCAGTTATGTAAAGTTGTGTTGCTGTTTCACCTTGTCTTCTTAAGACAGCTGATTGGTTTAATAAAAAGCTGAATGGCCAGTAGCTAGGCAGTAGAGGGATAAATGGGGCTGGCAAACAGAGAGAATAAGTACAAGAAGAGGAGAGAGAGGAGAGAACAAGGGAGAAAGAGAAGGAGGAAAAGAGGGCGATGCCCTGGGCCGGCCAGCCAGGCAGCTGCCAGACAGACAGAGTAGGACATACAGAATGAAAGAAAGGTAAAAAGTCCTGAGGCAAAATGTAGATGAAGAAAAACAAGTTAAATTAAGCCATAAGAGCTAGTAGGACAAGCATAAAATATGACAGCATTCGTAAAAAATAAGTCTCCATGTAGTGATTTGAGAGCAGGTTGGTGGCCCCAAGAAAGCCTGCTACAGAGATCCATCTGCCTCTGCCTCCCAAGTGCTGGGATTAAAAGCACGCGCCACCACCTTTTGGCTGAGCACCTCACTGAATAGGGACAACTTAAATGTTGACCAAATATCCATCTCTTTGCACCACCACTCAGTATTTGCAAATTTAGCATATAGTGTTGTCCTTCTGAGAAGTACTAGGGCAGAAACTGATTAGTGACCCTAAGGTCATGCTCTCGCTTCCTGTTTTGGTTCTGGGAGGAACTGGTAAACAGCCTGAGATGAACAGGACAAGGGACACAAGAGATGTTTTCTGTTCCATATCTTGCTTTGCTGAATATGTTTTACGTAGATACTCTCTTCTAATCTTTTCCCAAACAAGCAGAATGCAGGGGAATGGCCACGGCCCCTCTTTCCCACTGTCATGCGTTCTATACTTTAGTTTGATTCTGTCATCTATTTCTTGAATGATTACAGCTAAAGCAAATAAGCTTTGTGTACTTCAGAGTCCCCATTCAAAGAAACAAAGCTAGTTATGTCTGTACTACCATTCTCTGAGGATTTTAAATGATAAAAACCAGAAATTCTGTAAACTACAAGTCCATCTTCTGATGGGTTCCAAACTCTTATGTATTTTATTCTTCTTAAACTGCTAAAAGACTGTGAAGCTTGGCACCAAATATGTCCCCCTTCTTCCTCTGAGGGTATTGCACAGTCACAGTAGCCAAAGACCGTGAAGCTTGGCACCAAATATGTCCCCCTTCTTCCTCTGAGGGTATTGCACAGTCACAGTAGCCAAAGACTGTGAAGCTTGGCACCAAATATGTCCCCCTTCTTCCTCTGAGGGTATTGCACAGTCACAGTAGCCAAGGCCTCGATGCCCATCAGTAGGTGATTGGGTAACAAATGTAATAAATGTACACAGTGAAGAAGGTGTATTCAGTTATAGGAAAAAAGGAATTATGTCGGACAGGTGGTGGTGGCACATGCTTGTAATCCCAGTACTTGGAAGGCAGAGACAGGAGGATCTCTGTGAGTTTGAGGCCAACCTGGTCTACAAAGCAAGTTCCAGGACAGCTAGAGCTGTCTGTCACACAGAAAAGTCTTGTCTCAAACAAAACAAAAAAAAAAAAGAAAGAAAGAAAGAAAAGAAAAGAAAAAGAAAGAAAGGAAGGAAGAAAAAAGAAAAAGGAAAAAAGAATTAGATAATTTTCAAGAAAGTAAATAGAAAAATAGAAGTAGAGCTCATGTGTTAAGCACAAGAAACTGGTCTCTGAAAGACAAATATCATATAATGTCTTTCATATGCAGAACTTAGATTTAAATCATTATACATATATGTGTGTGATGTATGCACAAATACATATAAGTGTGCCATATATATGTGAACACACATATACACACATGTATATATGACATGAGAGCAGAGAGATGACTATGTGTGGGCATGAAAGGTCTAAAGGATGATAGAAAGGGACCAGGAGAAGGTAATGAGAAGAAAGAATATTTCAAGCTTTCTCTTATGTGTAGAATCTAGGTCAACTACCTATGAATGTATATGTACTCATTCATGCAGTTTGTTTGAGCACTTGGTTCCTGCTATTGCTGCTTGTGGAGTCTGTGGGGCTTGGACCCTAAGTGGCAGCAGCAGGTCAGTTGAGGTGGGCCTTGAAGATTACATCCATCTCTAGTTTCTGGCCTGAGTTCTGCTTCCTGGTCCAGCTGCCAACTGCGGCTCTATGACACACACTGCTGCTTCCATGGGATTCCTCCTACCACCAAGCACAATGGGCTACAATCTATAAAACCGTAGTGATAAAGTCCTTCCTCCTGTGGGGTGTGGTGGTGCATGCGTGTAGTGCCTCTGCAGACAAAGGCAAATAGATGTCTGCAAATTTGAGGCCAGCCTGGCCTACTAGCAAGTTCTAGGCCAGTCAAGGCTACAGTGAGACCCTGCCTCAGAAAATAAAAAACTCTTTTTCTCTTAAGTTGCTTCCATCGGATATTTTGTCACAGTAATGAGAAAAATATACATATGTACATACACATATATGTGTGTATGTGCACTTATATGTATATATATACATATGTGTATATTCACACACACTCATGGAAGCCGAAGAGGGACTATTTAGAGAGAGAGCCAGAGAGAAGGGAAAGGGGTCAGGGGAGAATAATGGGGTTGTGAATATGAACGAAGTACAATTATGATAAACATGTATGAAAATGTTATAATAAAATTCATTATTTTGTAGTCTAATGAAAAACAAACTATAGTAACAAGAACAGAAAGAACAGTGTCCACTAGGTGCCAGCATCAGCTTGCTAACATTGCTCTTGCCTTGACAGTCCGTTTTGTTTCTAGATAGGCAGTGTAGTGGAATGCTCACACACTGACCACTTCCCCTTTCAACAGTTTTGTGGACAAGGGCAAAAAAGAATTGTGACCTGGGTATTAGAATTATAGAGTAGGTTGGTAAATTAGATACAATTGGTGATTGTATCTAAAAGGCAAGAAATGGCTCAATGGCAATCAACCAGTAAATTCCTTGTGAAGTAGAGCTCCACCCAAATGTCTTTTCTTTGGAGAGAAGAGGCTAGTTTGCTTGAGATAGGTTCTTGCTTTGTGGCTCAGGTTAGCCTTGGCTATACATAATGGATTCTAGGTCAGCCAGTATTAGAATGAGACCTTGTGTAATGGCTTGAATGAAAATGTTCTCCATAGAGTCAGTTGGTGGCGCTGTTAGGAAGTTCATTCTTGTTGGAGGAAGTACCTCACTGACAGCAGGTTTTGACTGTTTAAAGATTCTCACCATTTCTGTTTTGTTTTTCTACTTGGTGCTTGAAGTTCAAGATGTGAGAGCTCAGCTTGCAGCCCCAGTTGCCATGCCTGCTGCCTGCTGCCTGCTGCCGTGTTGTCCCAGCCATTGTGAACTCTAACCCTCTGGAATAGAGAGTGCAAACAAACTCATTCTTCCATAAGTTGCCTTGGTGTTTTATCACGGCAACAGAAAGGCTGCTAATACACCTTGCCTTGTGAAGAAGAAGAGAGAAAGAGGAGAAGGAGGAGGAGGAGGAGGAAATGAGGGAAAGAAGGAAAAAGGAAGGAAGGAAGGAAGGAAGGAAGGAAGGAAGGAAGGAAGGAAGGAAAGAATACTCTTCCTTAAAGAGGTTCTAAGAATGCACACGTAGCAGGTGCACGCCTTTAACCCCAGCACTCAGGAGGCAGAGGCAGGCAGATCTCTGTGAGTTCAAGGCCAGCCTGGTCTACAAGAGCGAGTTCCAGGGCAGGCACCAAAGCCACAGAGAAGTGTTAAATGGTGGTTATGTCTGTAATTACCAAGGGAGTAATTAGGTGGGAAAGTGGTGACCAAACGTAGAATTTAACATGTTTTCTACATGATTTTTTAAACAAAGACTGTAGTAACTAATAATTTCGTTTTAATTATTACTGAGGCTTGAACCTAGAACCTCACGCATTGGAGTCAAGCACTCTACTACTGAGCTATAGCCTCAGCCTTTCATTAATGATTTCTGTGTTTAAAAAAAAATCAAAGCCAGGCGTGATGGTGCATTCCTTTAGTCCCAGCACTCAGGAGGCAGAGGCCAACCTGGTGTACATCGTGAATTTCAGGCCAGTTAAAGTTGCAGCGTGAGAGCCTATGTTAAAATTTTTTTTTCAAATGAAGCGAATGACTTGTATGTGGAAAGCACAATTCATGGCATGATCAAAATACAGCTTTTTGCCTTTCATGATCCATTTAAAATTTACTCAGTTTATTCTTCTTCTCACATTACCTTCCTCAAAGCATCGTCCAAGACCCAGCATGACTGACATTTGTTATGCCCAGTTTGTGGAGTCTCCCAAAACCAGCAAGGAGACCAAGTCCTGTATGTAAAAGCAAAGAGTCTTTTGGGCTTGAACTCTCTGTGGGTCCAATGCATTGGCACGAACAGAGAGCCTTGAGCTGAGTTGGGGTGGGGTTTTTATAATAGCAAAGGTTGGGGTGAGGGATTTCTAAGGTTCAGGACCCCTGATTGACTGACATTTGTCTAGGGGTGTCCTGGTGAATGTGTGCTGGCAGGTGATCCTGTCTACAACAGTTGGAATGTTAGGAATTTCTTTTGGATGGTCTGTTCCTGGGTGGTGCCTGGGTAGTCTCAGTTTGTGGTCTTTTTTGGAACCAGGTATTGCCTCAGGGTTGACTGGTGAGACTCAGGCCTCTATTGAGCTTGTCATAGCTGAGTCCTACATTTCCCCCTTCACAAGTACCAATGACAGGACCCAACTATGGGTCCTGCTTGGTTTAAAGGAGCTATTATTGGGACCTAAGAACCATTAGCTGACAGATTTTTCCAGGGCAGTGGCCAGCCTACCAGGTTCTGGAGCTCTGATCTTTGAGTACAACCAGATAGTAATTATAATTCTGAATGACCTTTTTGGTTCTGTGGTTCTGCATAAAGAACCAAGGTGTCTTCTTATTGTAGAACCATTTTAGTTAATAAATCCACTAATTGACAACTCTGGGCCTTTTTTTGTTGATATGTCAATGGGCATTATAGGTAACTATTTTTTGTCCCCCATACCAGGGAGTTCTCCCTTGTCTCAGTGTTTCAACCTATTCTGGGCAGGGAGCATGGGACAGCGTGTTTCTTTCTGCAACTACTTCAAGCTGACATTGGGGCCTTGTCATCAGGGCCCAAGAAGGCTGAAAGGCTAGCCAAAGGTAAGGAGGGAATTCAGGCAATGGGGCACTAATCAGAAGCATATGGTTCACAGACTGTTGAATAGACAGGGAGAATTCACATCAGCTGGACTGGTCCACACCAGCTCTCAGCAAGTCCAGGGCTCGCAGTCATTTGAAACAAGTTGTAGTCAGCAACTGATGCATAGATGTACCTGCCAGTCAAGTGGAAATCTATTGAGATAAGTTTAAACTATGAATAGAAGTTAAAATTTATGTACTTAAAGAAAAATAATACAATTGAAATTTTCAGGCCCATATTGAAATCCATATCATAGAAAAGAAAAGCAGGTAACAGGTATCTGTAAAACAGCAGGAATAGACTCATACCTTTGAGTCCTAGATAAAACTATAGATTTTGATTAGAAGCATGTATATTTTTCTGCTGTACAGAGAGCCAGTTATGGATTGGACAGAGATGTCTTTAGCCTGATAAGAAACACTTTTAAGTTCATATTTAGATGGCAACCAGAATAAATCTAAAATCTTGAGCTTGTGCCCCAGACAGTAAGTAGTCATTGCTCTTTGAGCTTATCAGAACTGTACCATAGAAAAGGAAAGAAATCAGAAACATTTTCTATATCTTAACCTGTATTTACGTCTTACAAAGCTTATGAGTTTTTATATCCTCAGACCTTTATATATCTTAAAACATTTTTTTTAAATCAAGAGACCTAGTAGCTTTAGAAAAAGCAAGGCTTGATTTCTATATATATAAAATGAGCCAACAATCTGGCTATAGCTTTGTGGAAGGGTCTGGATACCTGTTGCTGCTCAACTGACATTATAGCTAGCCTATGTTAGGGAATTAGGTAGGTACGATAAATAACCAAGCCAGCTCAAGAAAAACAAGTATTTTTTAATGATTAAAAAGGGAAAACTCATGCTACAAGATGGGGAGGTCTGACGTCCTATCCATTCGGCAGACACCTCATGGAGAGAGCGGGCACCTGTGTCCTCCCGGTTTTGCTACCTGAACCCCAGGTAGCCACACCCTAACTAGATGTGATTGGTTGATAGTTTCCCCATCATCTCCTCCTTTTGTCTAAACAAGATCGAGCCAAACCCAATACAGCTATTTACAATAGGAACAGATACCAAATATAAAATTACAAACAATAAACAATATTAAGCAAGGAACGCATAACAAAAGTTTTACTAAACATTCTATTTCAAGAAGTCAAACTATTGCATTGAAATTAAGCTTGGCTAAATCATGAGGAAGGTAACTACAATAATCTAATCTTTAACTCCATCAAAGATCTGAGAAGGGAAACAATATTACTTGAGTGAACAGGAAGTGCAATCGAGAAACTTCCAAAATGTACAACAAATGACAGAGACAACTGACTAACTGGGCAATCACCCAAAGTCTCATTTGCAATGTTGAAGCAACCAACTTTGGCTAAGGCCTAAAGTAAATGACATACCACTTTTAAAGGCAAGAAACTTTTTAAAACTATCTTACCCTGTCTTGGCAGGATATGACAGTCTTGTTTTATCCATTTACGGATACTCTGTATCTCTGTCAGTGGTTGAGGTATGGGCATTTCTTTGCCCAAAGGCCAGTTCTGCCAATAAGAAAGGCTCCAGGTGGAGTGTCTTTGGTGCTCAACATCCTCTTGGGAATAGATTGGTGTTGCCAGGAGTGATTGTGTCTCACTACCACGAAACTCTAAGTTAGATTAAAGGTCATTTTCTACAGCTCCTTGAGGAGGTTGAAGATTATCTATCTATACTGAATATAATCTCTATGTATCTAAAGAATCTGATTAGTCTAATTATAAATATGACAAACATAGATGACTATTGATCTATAATTCTCAATACCTATCTAACTTAAAGACTAAGACAATAAACAACTGTGCAATAAATGAGGACAATGACCTTCAAATGTAAACAATGTATAAGTATCTTGATCAGAGGTAGTAATGTACACTGCAGTATGGTAAATATATATCAATACATAAACAATGTTTTAAACGGGTAGAAGCATATATGCATACAATATTCAATATGATTTAACTTTGTATCAATATGCAAAAATCTATACCAATATGATTGTCTAAAAACAATAACCCACAAATACCAATCTATTATCCCATTATCCAATTATCCCTCTTCTTTTTGTTAAAAAGATCCCTGAGGGATGGGGAGCTCACAGAGATGCGGCTATGGGACTTGGAGTTGGGTGCAAGCTGGCCAGTCTAAGCCCAAATGAACGCAGCGCAGAGTGGGGGAAGTGCACGGCGGGGCTGGGTACAAGCCGGCCAGTCTATGTCCACGGCAGTGGCAGTGATGGAGCTGGGCTGGATGCCTGCACTGAGCGGTGAGGGCTCGGGGCTAGTGGCTGGGGGTAGCTGGGACAGTCTATGCTCAAATGAATTCAGCGTGGGCATGGCTGGTGGCAGCTAGCCAGAGCAGCAAGAGGCTCTAAAAGCCCCACGAATGTTGGTCGCCAAGTGTGGGAAATTAGGTTGGTACGATAAATAACCAAGCCAGCTCAAGAAGAACAAGTATTTTTTTAATGATTAAAAAGGGAAAACTCACGCTACAAGAGTAGGAGGTCTGACGTCCTATCCATCTGGTGGACACTGCGGGGAGAGAACAGGCACCTGTGTCCTTCCGGTCTTGTTACCTGGACCCCAGGTAGCCACACCCTAACTAGATGTGATTGGTTGATAGTTTCCCCATCAAGCCTAGCCATTAATACTATCAGAGATCCCAGAATGATAAATAAATTATTCCTGGGTACAGATCAAGCAGCTTCTGAAACTATTAAAAATGGCAGGGACCAGAGTCCATATACAGTTAGCCATCCCCAGGTCTCCATAGCATTGGAGGCAGAAATATCCAGAACATCTGTCTTACTGTCTAAGCCAGGCCCATGAGATGAATTTTTTTCCCCTGTGGAAGAAGAACATGGAAAAGACTGACCTTATTTTGTCTAGGCAAAAGTGGTGCAATCAGTTCTCCAAAGTCCTGCTGTTTGTTCAGTCTGGGCCGGGTCCTGGCAGCAGGTGTTGCACTGGGGCACCTTGCCCAGTGTTCAGCAATTCAGCATCGTCATAATCAAGGGGGAGACATCATGGCGTCTCATAATCTTTTTTGGAGACCGTGGGTCACTGCTAAGATCTCAGAGTCTCTGTCCAATATAATAAGCTTTTAAATCAGTATTTTAAAAGCCATATTCTGCAGATCTCTGAAGTATGAGGGCTGCCTAGATATATCTTATTAGACAAACTTTGTTTCTAGTTACTTACTTGTCCCTGTAATTAATTATATCAGTACTTTAAGGATGATTGACTAACTTGTATTTCCTAAGAGTTTATAATAAGTTAGCAGCTTTTATGAGACTAAAACTTTACATTCTTCCAGGTTTAGCCTTTAAAAAATAGCGATTTTGAGTTTAAGCTAATAAGAGTCATTCTGAAGGTAAAAACAGAACAAGTTTGTATCCATCTGCCAACGCTGTCTTCAGCCAAGACAAGGAAAAGGTCCCAGGGTGAAATAGAAACAGGAAGGAGCCTAGGGGCTAGCATTGCCCTTGACAAATTCTAAGGCCCTACAGGCAAGTCTGAGAGAAGGGCTACAAGTTCCTTTCGCCAGAGATTAGGAGCGCAACGTCCTTCTTAGGAAGTAAGAGCTTTCTCCAAGCAACTTGAGAACTGAGAGCTTTATCTGAAAGCCTGACCTTGGGGAAAGGACTTTGTAGTTCTATCTCCACAAAGTACGAGCATTAGGAAACAACGATTTTTCAATTGAAGTTTCTCTTAATATCAATATAAAAAAATTATATGACGCAGTTTATCCAAATACCTTAAGCTTAGCAGAATTAGCAAAGGCAAGGAGGCTAGACATACATCCTTACTTCTGAATAGACCTTGAGTAAATAGAGACATTTCTTAAGCCACTGATTCTCAAGTTTTTAAAGCTTTGACCTTTTAATATAGTTCCCCATGTTGTGGTGACCCCCCTATTACAAAATTTTTCCCGTTGTTATTTTACAACTGCAGTTTTGTCATTGTCATGAATCTTAATGCAAACATATGATGTGCAGGTGATCCTAGGCTACCCCTGTAAAAAAGGTTTTTTTTTTTAACCACCGAAGTGTCGAAACTCAATGGGCTGAGAAACTGTTTCAAGCCCTTTGCCAGACTGCTTAGGCCATTGTCTTGCTGTATTACAAGAAATGAACATCTCAGTTTCTGGTTAGCATTTTGTGCTTATGGCTGTGACCCTAATTTTTAGCTTTTATTAAGTCCAAATATTAACAATATAAAGCATTTTATAAGCACAGATGTCCCACCGCCTTATAAATTTAAGTATTTTAAAAATGTTTTTTAAAAATTAAGATCTCTTAGATGTCTTCCTGTAATATCAAAAATAAAGTACCTCTTTGGTCTCATCCTTGACAGTATATACATAGCCTGTCTTTTAAATCTCAGCCTGCTCCATTTCACTGTAGCTGGTGCTTCTGGTGACCATCACCTGGCACTGGCATTTTGAAAACTATTAAGGTCCATCCTTGTAACTTGACTCTCTTTAGATTCTAGTCCTGCCATACATTTGAAAACCTCAGTTGTTTCCAATGATCTTTTTATGTCTGTATAACCATTATCACCTAGGTGACTTTTAAATTAACAAAGTCTAGCTGGCAGAGCAAGGTACATTTTTGAATATAAAAACATTGAGGTGCAACTTTAATATGTTAAATCATATATATATATTATATTTTAGAATGGGACAAAAGTTATCATGCAAAAATATATCCCAATTTAAACTATCTTGGGGATCTGCTGTTGCCTCCTAGTTAGGCCCACTCCATGTGGTCACCTTTACTCAAGATGGTGGTTAAATCATGTGGCATTCTTTTTTTTTTTTAACTCTAGCAAAATGGCAATCCAAAATTTAAAATGGAACCATGCCTCATGGTCTCTTTAAAATTACCCATGCATAGATTTTAAGTTATCAATTCCCAGTGTTACCAATTAACTTTTAACTAGTTTTATTTTCAGATTTTTTACCAAATCCAACAAAATAAACTTATAAATCTGAAGCTACAGAATGTTCGCATAAACCAAGTACAAATATTTTTGACTGTTCTGCTACATTTTCTTCTCCTTGTCATTGTAGCAGGGGCGCACACTGACAGAGTGACAGGGGAAACTTTTACATAAACATTGGTCTAACAAAGAAAGAACCAACTCTATAGTCAGCTTTTCAATTAAAAAAAAACTGGCATAAAACAGTTTTAACATTATCTATACCAAAAAGTTGCCTGAATTTCTGCTAAGTCAAAGTCCAGTAACCAGAGCTCAGAGATAAATTCTGAAGTCAGGCCCATAAATGTGGCCACAGCAGTGATGGATGGCAGAGACAGCAAAGATATCCAAACCATTTCTGTCTCAGCTCCATGCTTGAAAGAAAACTTACATAGACATAACAAAATAAATATTCTCAGTATTTGCAGGTATGAGAAACCACAGCAAACATAGTTCACAGCCACTTCTGGCCTTCTATAACTTTCATATACCTTTAATCCATTTTTCCTCTCTTCATTCTTTCAATCTCCTGCTTTCTTTCTCACTTTCCAGACAACATACCAGTCTTTTTTGATTTTTATCAAAGTCTTTCTCGGTTTTCAGACAACATAAAAACTCTTACCAAAGCCTTTCTCGTGGTTTCCCTCAGTAGTTTATAATATATTGTATGGCTACAATATTTTTTTAAAAAGCCAGAAACATGCATTAACAAAAATGACTTTAAATTTACCTCACATTAAATCCTGTACCAGCATGAAACATCTGGGACCAACAGTAGTTAGTCTCATACCCTAAACAATAGGAAATTGTAGCCAGCCTCTCTAAATGATGACAGATGTTTATAACCCATTGGATCTGAATGTCCAAAGCAGCTCTGGTGGAGGGAAGTCTGGCTACAGTGTCACAACGCGGTCTCTGCAGCTTAACACCTATAGCCAGTGCCTTTGGCCCACGGAGTCAAACCTTTGTCAGATTTGGCCAGAATTTGAGGCACACAGTCCCCAGGGCAGGCAGAGGGAATCCATCCACTAGCTTAGGAGGGAAAGGGTGACATGCAGCATGGGGGGGCAGGTTGTTAATTTCTCCAAACATAGCAATTAACCCCAGATTCCCTGTTCAGTGTGTGAAATCTTGTTGGGGCACATCTGCCGGCTAAAACTGTGGCTGGCAGCTTTGCTACATTGTAACAACAAAGCTGTATAACCCAGCCACCCACCTGTACAAGCGTGCTGCCCCACAGCTTCCTGCTTGAATGGCAAACCTGCCCTTGTTTCCCCGGCAATACAGGCCAAGGCTGGCTCCTTTCAATGAAATGTTTAAGGCAGGTAGAGGTTATTTGCCTTATCCCTTTTAGGAAAATAAACCCCTATGTTTATGGCCCTATCTCTAAAGTCCTGTAAGTGATCCAATACCAAGTCAAAGAAGTTGTGATTTGAGTCTGTTCCATCACATCAGTCTCGTAAGTCAGAAAGAGGATGCACAAAAGACAAAAAACAAAACAGCACATAGAACAATACAGGGCCCTCCTGGTGCCTGGAGGCAAAACTGAACCAACAGCAGCCTCAAGCTGTTTTGTGGTGTGACCCACCCCGTCTATTTACAGAACTGAGATGCTGGAAGCATCTTGCCATCTACCTACAGAAACCAAAGAGATCCATCCACTCTCATACAGAAGGGCCCAGAGGACATCTCCCCAGGTACCCCGCCTGTGATCTTTTCATGTGTCCACATAGACCATCTACAGGCCTTCACAGATTCTGGGCCCATTTACAGAAGGATATCCAAACAGAAAGACACAAGAAAAGAAATGTACACACACACACACATACACACACACACACACACACACACACACACACAGAAAACTTACTGGCCAGCTGAAGGCTCAATAAGGTGGTGGTCCTGGTGGGCTTGGGGGAGTCCTGGATGAGCCCCCAAATGTTATGCCCAGATCATGGAGTGCCCCCACAACCAACTAGGAAACTGAGTCCTGTATGTAAAAGCAAAGAGCCTTTATTCTATACAAGTTTGCAAACTTGGACCCTCCATGTATTCATCGTATTGGAGTAGTCTGAGAGATCTGAGCTCAGTTAGAGTTGGGTTTTTATAGCAGCAAAGTTGGGGGTAAGGGATTTCTAAGGTTCAGGACCCCTGATTAGCTGACATTTGTCTAGGGGTGTCCTGGAGAGTGTGTGCTGGCAGGTGATCCTATCTACAATGGTTGGAACATTAGAAATTTCCTTTGGATGGTCTGTTCCTGGGTGGTGCCTGGGTAATCTCGGTTTGTGGTATTTCTCAGATCCAGGTATTGCCTCAGGGTTAACTACTGAGACCCAAGCCTCTATTGAGCATGTCATGACTGGGTTCTACAGTGATCCTAGCAACAACTTGGAACTTCCCGCTGTGGCTTGTCGTGCAGCAGCTTGGCAACAGGGCGTATCATGCCTCTAGGTCGCTCTTGTTATTATATTTAAAACTTCACAGTTCAAAAAATAAAAGTGGCTTTTTCATATAACACGTGACTGCCGCCATTTTTGACTGAGGTCAAGTGACCTCACTGCCATCTTAACTGATGGCCAGGTCAGGTGTGTAATGGTGTGTCCTGTCCCTTTAAGAGACAAGCCCCAACCATTCCCTACCCTGTCTGCTGAGGCAAGAAAATCTTCCTTCTGCTTCCAGCTTGAGTTTCCTCCCTTTCTGTCTCTCTCCTGAAGTGGCAGCTTCTGCCTCTCTCCCTTCTCCCCACTTCTCCCCTTCCCCCCTTCTCCCTCCCTCTCTCTCTCTCTTTCTTTCTCTGCCTCTCTGCTCTTCTCCCTTCTCCCCTTCCCTCCTTTCACCTTCCCCTCCATAACCCACTAAATAAATATCCGACCTTGCTCTGCATGGCGTACCCAGCTAAGGTTTCTTATCTGCCATGCAGCTCCCTGCTTGGGACCCCTGGCCCTTGTGGCCATGGGCCACTTGGGGAACCACAGCATTTTACCACTGCAGCTCCTCGTGGCCCGCTGCCTGCTGCAGCCACTCGAGGAATGGCACCATTTTATTTTTACCATAACAAGGTGACTGAGTCCTGCCATCTTTATGAGGTATTCCCTGCCTGGTCCCTGGTACTGACTCTGTTACATGTGTGTTTTGTGCAGTGGCATGCCTTTGGTAGGGCTGACCAGAAGCATCCAGTTTGCCCAATTCCTGTTCATTCTGTCTCTCTCTCTGTATATATACATACATGTAACTTAAATACATTTATTGTTCATTGTGCCTTATTTCATACTACAAAACAATAAGTCTCATGTTTTAAATTGGCATGTACTCTTAAGTCTCTTAATCCAACCCTGCTTTACCTGTTGAGAGCCAGTACAGTCAAACTTGGACCCAGCTCTCCAGGCAGATTCTATACTGTAGTTACACCTAATAAACAGCCCTCAACTATTCAGAGATCTGGAGAATATGCTATTTAAATATTTAATTATTAAAAGACTTTTTATAACAAAAAGAGACAGGTTGGCTCCTAGCAGTAGCACTCTAGTTCCTACAAAGAAGACAGAAGACAAATGGGCATAGAACAATGTCCATCTGCAATTCGCTTCAACTGCCAAGTGTGCTGACCACTGGACAAAACTGCCTTTCATCTAAACTGAAGATCTCCAGACAGTGAACAGAATCACTGGAATTGACAGCCTAGTTGCTCAGGTCAAAGTAGGCTTGTCTTCCTACAGATTTCTTAGCCCACAGGATCTTCTGGAGCCTGGCAGGCCCTGAGCTAAACAGCAAAAGAAAATACAACCCTCAGCTACTATGGAGGGCCCTGAGGAGTAGCTCTAGGTGCCAACCAAATAAGTTATCTGTTGTTTTTTTAATCAATAACTCCTCAAGTAAAATTTTATCCTTTTCAAAGATCTCTGATGCAGTTTGACAGCTGAGAGGTTTTGTCAGTTTAAAAGGACAACCTCACAAAACAAATTTCAGTAAAATACAAATGCAAGCTAGTAAGTTGTATACCTGTAAATTATAAAGGTGTGAGGACAAGTACACGCTATCAGTTTCTCTCTCACACTGCTTTTCATAGTCTTAAAAAATGCTTTTCATTGTGCAAAAACATCTGTCATAGTCATTCTGACATAAATATGTTAAAACTTACATTTTCATAAACCCAAAAAATTTTTGTGAGTTCCAGAAAGCCAAATTAAAGGATCTACCTTAAACAGGCCAGATATACCCCTCTCAATTCCCTGGTCCTAAAAATTTTTTTTCCTAAACTTAACTTTGTCCTATGTTCTGCCAATACCTTAAACAGGTATAAGAGATGCCAGACATTTCCATACCACAAACACTGGACAGGAGCAAAGAGACCAGTTACCACAGGATGAGACCAGCTCCCAGCTTTCTCAGGTTCTCCCCAAGATGACACCCACAAATAAGCAGGAAGCAGTCTTGAGAAGCCACTGTCTAATTCCTTTAACCTGTTGTGCCTAACTTCCTATCTTTTTATTATAAAAAAGAGATGGGAATGTAATGGTCTGTCCTGTCCCTTTAAGAGACAAACCCTGCCCACTCCCTCCCCTATTCATGGAGGCAAGGGGATCTTCCTTCAGCTTCCAGCCTGAGCTCCTTCCTTTCCACCTCTCTCCTGAAGAAGTAGCTGTTGCCGTGGCTCCTCTCCTCTCCCCTTTCTCCTCTCTCTCTGTTTCTCTTTCTCTTTCTCTCTGCTCTTTCCCCTTCTCCCCTTTTCTCTTTCCCTTCCATAACCCACTAAATAAATATCCAACCTCCCTATGCATGGCATGCCTAATAGGTCTGCGTCTTTCACCTGCCGTGCAGCTCCCTGCCTGGGACTGGCTGCCTTCATGGCCCATCATGGTCTCATGGCCCGCTACCCACTACCACCACTCAGAGAATGGCACCATTTTATTTTTACCATAACACCCAGTTTGTGATCTTTTTTTGAAACCAGGTACTGTCTTAGGGTAAACTACTGAGACTCAGGCCTCTATTGAGCTTTTCATAGCTGGGCCCTATAGCATCAGTTGGAACTTGTTAGACTTGCAGGCCTGGACCCACTGAATCACAGCCCATATTTACAGACGAGAGGAGATTGACACATGTGTAAAGTTTGTGAAGATCAATGGTGTTTCTGCTTCTGTCAGTAGCGCACAGCCCTGTAATAGGCCACAGTCATAGATAGTATCAACACATAAATTAGATTCCCAAACTTATATGGTAACAGATTCAGAGATAAGCATTTGTCCTCTTATCCAGCGAAGTCCCTGACTCCAGGTAACATGGAGATTGTGTCCCCACTCTCTACCCATACACACATACACCTCTCCCCCATCTTTCCTCCTCCTATTTGTATCTCTATTTCCTTTGCTTCTTATCTTGGCCAGAGGAGGAGGGAGGGAGGTAAAGAAGAGGATGGGTAAAGGAATAGCAGGATTTTATTGTTCTATTTGGATGGGTGACTTCCTGCTCTCTGAGCTTGGTACATGGAACTGTTCCTAGGGACACTTTCATGGACATTTTGGCAATTTTTACCTCTGGTAAATACTTTGTTAATGTATTCAGGTGGATGCATCTGTCTTCCAGTTGTTTGTTTGCATATCTTCCCTCAGCCCTTAAAGGTCAAGATGGAAATCCAAGTTTTGGTGCCTTTTTTTTTGCCTGGCCCAGGGCTTTATTGCATAAGAATCAAGGCATACATTTTCTCTCTGTAGTGATCACAGGGCTCCAGGATGCTCCATGGTGTGGGCTGATTCCCAACGAGGTTTTTCTGTCCTACATAGCTTACTTCAGCTTCCTTGAGCCTAAATCAGATTCATTACCCCACTACACCTCCCGACTTCAAGGGACCTATTTCAGACTTGTGTGTCTGACCCCACGAACTCTTTTCATTCGGCTTGAGGAGCAGACAACCCATTTCCCATCCTTCCTTGATGTGAGGAAGAACTGTGGCACAAACAAAAAACAAGCATACAAAACAAAAACAAACCAATTCAAAACACTTCACAAATCCTCTCTTCTCCCTTATCCCACCCATGCCCTGTCTCCTCGTGGTTTCAAACCATTTCCTTTGTAGATGCTGAAATGATGAGCTAGCATCAGTGAAATATCACTGTTTACATCCTGTCACAAGTGTAGTTGCTTAATTGTAAAAACTAAAAATAAAATTTTGCTTGCATATTTTATTTGTCTCAGACTCGGCCATCTGAACAGCGGTTGCCGATTGTAGGTGCCACATTTTCAATCAAATGAAGGTTAACTGGGGTGCTCTGGACAGACAGGATGGAGAAGAGTCAGAAAGAGTTGAAAACTCTGACAAACAGTTGAAAAAAAAAAAGGAAACCTTTCTTGAAGGAAACCTAGTCATGAGCCTAAGCACCGTTAGATGAGGTGCTTCTTTGAAACTGTCTTTTTGCTTCCCTTCCCTTTGAGCCCTTCTGAAGCGTGGGGACCCATTCATTCTCCTAACTGACTCTGCTTTATCACAGAAAAGGTCTGTAGGCAAATTCCCTATGACATAGGTAATAAGCAGGTTTGGTGATGGAGACCTGTAATCCCAACACTGAGGAGGCAGGGACAGGAGGGCGAGGGAGCTGGAGGGAAAGGCTCGGCATTGTACTGAGTTCTAGGCCGGTTGGTTCCAAAGAGAAATACTGTCTCAAAGCAAACAAAAAGTGGGGGAGGGTGCTCTAAGCCACTCTCTGCAGCCCAGTTTAAAACAGCAAAAGTTTAGAAACAGTCTATCAGTCCACCTATAGGGACTGAAGGAAGTTATCTCTCCAGAAAGTAATTTCAGGAATACCATCCCCTTTGGGGCTCCTGAGTACTGAAGTGTCACTAGCTTAGCACCTCTGATAAATTAAAGAAGCCATTCATCTGTCTGCTCCTTTAGATGGCTATTATTGCCCTCGTTTTCACAATGAAGAAACTTTCACAAAGAAGCTGTGTAGCCCTCCTGTACAGGAGAGGCAAAAGTCTACTCAAAGGGCAAGCACGTGAAAGACGGCAGCATGTTGGGAAAACAGCAAAGGGGTCAGTGTGGTCGAGGGTAGGGCGAATGCTGAGAGCTTGTACCTCAACCTAGAGGATCACGTTCAAGCTCTTACAAAAAAGACACACATGTCACATATGGGTTTCTATAAAGATGAGAAACACCGAGGAAGGGCAGAAGCACAAAGTAAGGCTGAGATGATGACAGAATCCCTTTTGTCATCAAATAGAACACGTTTGGGTTCCACGCCTACTGCTATCTGATATGGGAAGCAGCAGGTTCAGAGTCTGAGGCCTGAGCTTAAGATGCAGAAGGGATCAGACAACCAGAGAGAAAGCAGCTCCCTCCACAGGTATCAGCAGCAATCTGCCACATCTACATTTGGGGAATGGGCTCCAGAATGCCCTCTGGACAGCCAGGGATAGCTGACTTCTGTTTCCCAGAATGAGTGCTAAAACTGAAACAAAGGCAGGATGCAGCTGCTGCGGTCATTTCCTTGGTGCAGGCTCTCCTGAGAGATCCTAGCAGACACCAGAGGGGGTGGTCTTAGGCCTTCCCTCCCATGTGAGAGTGTGGGGGAAGGACTCAAAGGTTCTCAACAGGGCATAGAGTTTCCTCTTCCTCACAGGGTAAGATAGGCTGTGAGCAATTTTAATTTTTGTCTAAAAGTTCTCCATCCTCCTTATTGTCCCTTCCACCACTAGATGGAAAAATGGGAAAACGAATATTGACGCTGCTAGCAAAGATCACTGAAGGAGAAGCTGGCATTTGATCAACTCATTTAATTTTGTTGTTATAGTGGGTTTTTTTTCTTTTTCTCTTTTCTTTTTGTTTGTTTGTTTTGTTTTTGAGAGAGGGTCTCACTATGTAACTCTGGCCTGGAACTCACTATGTAGACCAGGCTGGTCTTTAACTCACAGAGTTCTGCCTGCTTTTGCCTCTCTGGGATTTAAGGCATGCACTTCCACACCCAGAAGATTAAAAATTACTACTACTACTTCTATTATTGAATGGCCTGAGGTATTTTGATTACTAAGCCTCTTGGCACTGATGGTAGCTGCTTCTTGTCCAGATCCAGATGGCAAACACCTTGGGGGAACAAGATCAGAAGAGAGAAAGAGCCTGGGCACTGGAAAGGCTGTCCTAGAGAAGCCTGCATTAGAAAGTTGGGACATTTGTAGCTCAGGTATCCAACCCAGGGATTTGAACATCCCTTCTCAGAATTAGGCAAATGTCCTTTGACTTCCACAATGGAACCACAGTGAGTACTCTTGTGCAAGCACACACACACACACACACACACACACACTAAATAGTAATCAATAAGAACATAAAAGCATGTCAGTTGTGGTTAATAGCTCAGAGGGAAATGAGAACTCGCATGTTACTGAATGTCTTTGGGGCCGAATGAGGAATGGAAAGGTAGAGTTATATTGGTTCTCAGTCTTTGGTGTGAAGCTTAAGTGAGGAGGGTGTGATCCTGAAATGGAGTAAGGTTAGCTCTGGTACAGTTAGTATGGCCTGCCACTCAGCTGCTCCAGAGTGGCTCTGCCTGGTTACACGAGAACAAGGGGTGCCTCTGGGTGAGTCTGGCACAGAACCTCTGACCTTTACAGCAAGAAATGAGACGCTCACACTAAAATCTTTCCCTAAGTTGAAATCATACTGGGGATTTTGAAGATATTAAACTCATTAGTTAATAGAATTTTGAAAGTCATTTTAATATTAGAGAATAAATTCATTATGAATGATTACAACTTGACCCTAAAATTTAGTTCTAAAGCACTCACTAACTTCAATGAATTCAATTACAAATAAAACAAAACACCCACATACGGTGGAATGAGTACTTAATTTCTATGAGGTCTAAATTCACTTCCGAGAGAGTCTAAACTGACAAACAGGAAACAGCAGCGGTCGGCTTCTCTGCTGGATTATGGAAGAAAGGACACACCAGAAATCGTGCTTTTGTTTACAAACTACTGTGCAAGCTTGCAATCGCTTACAAACTGTCTAGCAAGGTGGAAGCCCACAGCACCACACTTCAGGGGCGTTTCTTTAAAAACCACAGCAGCACGAGGGGACACTAACAGATGTGTCTCAGGTTTGTCAATGAGCTGAAGAAGGGAAGATCCAGGAGGAACCGTCCTGGAGAGCAGACACTAGCTGTCCATCCCGCCCTCCACAACAGTGGTCTCTGGGGTTCCGGGGCTCACAGAAACGTGAGAATTGGGTGTCTTGGGGGTCTCTGTAAGATCGCGGAGGGCCTGTGGGTCCTTTAATCCTAAAACCACGCGGCTCAAAAGGCCTTTGAGCAGCTGCATCTCGCGAAGCAGGAGGTCCACCTTAGGCTGCAGAGCTTCGCGGGACTGTTCCACCGACGTGGACAGAGGCGCGCAGACATGTGGCCCGGCAGTGGGGACGTGGCCCGCAGCCAACTGCAGTCCCGCAAAGGTGCTGTTCGGGACGGAAGTGACTGACGGGACAGATCTGGACACCGGGGTCTTCCGGAAGGAAAGCAGCTTATCCCCGGGCGCCAAGGCTGCAGCCGGGACCGGAGCAGTGGTGGACGCCAGATCCAGGGCAGGGCCTGCAAAGCAACACGCCTGGTCACCCGTGACTGAAATCGTTGGCCCTGGTGTGGTGGGGGTAGGGGTGGGGGTGTGGATGACTGAGATGGGAAGGTGGGAATACTGCGGGAGGACCACGAGGTTCAGGAGGCAGGGCACCCGCAGTGCTTAGCTGTCACTCACCCCTCCCAGGGATCTGCAGCCAGGGGCTGCGTTTCCGGACACTTCGAGTAGTGGTAGCGGCCTCGCACCAGTACGATTCGAGTTCCTCGACCTCGGGCTCAGGAACCGTGTACTCGGCGCCCCAGTCGAAGCGACGGACTGGCCGGCTGTACTTGTAGAAGGCAAATTGCAGTGGCGTGTCCCGCTTTTGCGGGTGCAGGCGCGTCTCGCAGCGCAGCACCACGCTACCGCGCGCCTCCTGCGGGCTCAGCGTCCTGAGCATGGGTGTCTGGAACAGCTCTGTGGGGAGGGCGGCCCGAAGGCCAGGATGCTCATTGATTTCGCTCAAGGAGTGGTACCCAACTAGGGCCAACCTGTCCACCGTCCCAGATCCCACTCTTTGCCTTCTCCCACCCAGAGAACAAGAAGGTATGGGAGAAAGAAGGGACGGAGAGACGAAGGCCACGGCGGGGGGGAAGGGTAGAGGGAGTAGGTAGGAGAATGGGGACAATTTGAAGGTAGGCGGGATGCTGACAGATGCTACAAGTTACATCCTAGCTGGTAATCAGTTGGCATTCTCTATATCTAAAGGGGACAGCTGCGGTCCCTCTTGGTAGTAATATAGTATGCCCTCAGACAAGTAAGAACTCATCACTCCTAAGTGGGATCCCCAGCTAGAAAAAGAAACCTGGATGTGTGTCATAGGGAAGGGACACCTGCCTACACAACAGGCTGCAGAGGGCAGCCTCCTTTTTTCCCCCTTCCGATTCCAGCCCCAGAATTTCCCAGTGGTTGCCTCTCCTACCTTGCACAGTGACAGCCACCTTGGAGGAGAACATGGGTGCACTCTCCACTGGGATGCGCATGGTGCCGGAGCACTGGTAGTGACCGCTGTCACTGGCTCGTGCCTGTAACACCGTGTAGTTGGTACTAGAATGGAAGTATCTCACGGCCTGGCCATCGTGGTAGTAATGAAGTTTGTAGACGACTTTGTCATACCAGCCACGGCAGCGCATCACCAGGGGCTCTCCCTCGAACACAGCGGCATAAGGCACTTGCAGAATTAGCCAGTCTGCAACAGACCCACAGACACTGCTTACTCATCAGAAAAACCAGCCCTGCAGGGTATGGTGGACCACACCTTTAGTCCCAGCACTCAGGCAGGCAGAGGCAGGAGAATCTCTGAGTTCGAGGCCCACTAGTCTTACAAAGTTCCAGGTTAGCTAGAGCTGTTACACAGCTGGCCTCCAACCAAAACAAGAAAACCCAGCGGGCCTCCCATTCTCAGCTTCCCTTAACCACTTCCCACCTCCCCTGCGCCCACATTCCTGCCATCCCCACCCCATTTGCACTCCAGTAGCCACCAAAACCCCTTTCCTGTTTCCTTGCCTGGTGACTAGCACCTGGAATCCCCACAGTGCTGAAAGCTGAACAGGGGGAGGGAAAATGGTACCAGGGAAGCAAAGATACCTCAGATTTGGTTCCGGTCTCAGAGAGCCTCCTTTCACAATCAAGCTTAGACCTACAGTATGGCTTCAAGGCCTTCCTGACCAAGACCCTGATAGCCTCTCCTGTGCCCAGTTTCTCTTTTATCCACCTCACCGCTTCATTCAACATGAGCTAGGCCCAGCCACATTGAACTGCTCAGAAAATTGGCTCTGTACAGAGCCCAGGGGCCTTGTATGCTGTTTCATCAATTCAAAAGACCCTGCTTCTCAGCTTAAATTGAGGCCTACTTGACCTGCATGCCTGTGTTTGGGCCTTCTCTCCCAAATAAAACGTCTCTAAGCACAGCCTTAGGTATCTCCTACGGCACTGTGTATGTACCCAGTAGCCACTGTGCCACTGTCACCACCACCTCAGCCACCTCCACCACCTCCACCACTTCTACCACCACCAACGCCATGGCCTCTCCCACCTCCACTACCATCACTGAAGTCAGCACTTACTATCCTTAGCATATCCTACGTGCCATTTTAGGTATTATACATTTTAAAATTATTTATTCTTTCATTCATTTGTTTGGAATTACATGTCTATGCCTCTGTCTGTGTGGGTGTGTGCTCTTGAGTGCAGTTGCCAGAGGAGGCCAGAAGAGGGAGTAATATCTGCTGGCTCTGAA
This sequence comes from Ondatra zibethicus, assembly GCA_004026605.1. Taxonomy (NCBI): domain Eukaryota; kingdom Metazoa; phylum Chordata; class Mammalia; order Rodentia; family Cricetidae; genus Ondatra; species Ondatra zibethicus. The sequence goes on from PVIU01016423.1 coordinate 25,257, forward strand.
GTTACAGGTGCTTATGGCCTAATGCGGGTGCTGGGAACTCAACTCCAGTTCTCTGCAAGAGTATTATGTATACTTAACCACTGAGCCGTCTCTCCAGGCCCTGCTTTAGGTATTCTACTCTGAAAAAGAATCCTGCAGGTCAAGTATACCTGTAATAGAGCACTTGGAAAGCTGAAGCAGGATTAAAAGCCAAGGCATGCCTGGGCTTCAGATGGAAATCCTGTCCCCAAAATCTTTGCAAAGCATAGTCACAGTGTCTGTGCCATTCTCAATCTGTCAGTTACGGCCCCTGTCTGTGGGCATCCCGGCTTCCACATGGGCTCAGACAGGAAACCTCTAGAAGTGTTAAATGATAATTCAAACATTAATCAGTGTTCTTTAGATGCTTAATAAAAATTACTGCCTGCGAAGGTAAGATCATCTATCTTCCATATGAAGCAACTAATCGTGTATCTTAATGAGTACGTTTTTATTACTTTTCCTATCCTGTTTTTTTGTTTGGTGGACTTATTTGCTTGTTTGTTTTAACACAGGATATTATTCACTAAGTAACCATGTCTGGGTTGCAGATTTCTAGTCATCCTTCTGCTTCTGCTTTTTCAAAGTTAATTTCTCATTTGACTGCTGGGTGCTCATGTACACATGCCAACAACACAAGTTTTATTAAGTTCTTTGTTCAATTCCTCTACCTGCCTTTTTTTTCCTTCTCCCTCCTTCTTTTCCCCTGATCCATCTCTTTTTCTCTCTCTTATTCCATTCTTTATAAGACTTTTGAGATAAAATATTAGTATACCTAATACTTTAATAATAGTATGCCTACACTGGTATACTGCCTCAGCTTCCTGAATTTGAGATTATAGGTATGTATTACTCTACCTGGATACCCTTGTTTTTTTAAACATCACAAATAAGCCAAGACTACTCAGAGAAATCCCTTCTCAAAACAAACAAACAAACATCACAAATAGTTAGCTTTCATTGTGATATTGTTTTTCAAACAAAAAATATTTTTTAATAATTTCTCCCCCTCATCTCCATTCCCCCCCTCTTCCTTGTGCCCTACCGTTTCCAATAGCCTTGTTCATTAGGGTTACTTACATGTTGCACTGACCTTTTGGCACTCCCACCCCTCCATCTCTCAACACCTCCTATTCCCTGCTCTTGGTCTCCTACCTAATATGAAATATACCCCATTCTCACATCCTCTTATTTACATACACACAAACATTAAAAGTTAAAATCCTGGCTGGACATGGTGGCGCACACCCTTAATCCCAGCATTTAGGAAGAAGAGGCAGGCAGAACTCTGTGAGTTCCAGACCAGCAGGCCTACGTCAGTGAGAACCTACCTCAAGAAAAAACAAAACAAACAAGCAAAAAGTACTGTGGTTGGGTATGGTGGTGCATGCCTTAATCCCAGTGCTTAAGAGACAGACACAAAGGAATCCTTGTAAATTCAAAGCCAACCTGGTCTACAGAGTGAATTCCAGGCCAGCCAGGAATCCTATATTAAGAGCGGGAGGAAGAGAGAGGGAGAGAGAGAGAGGAGGGAAGGAAAAAGAAAGGAAAGAAAGATAAGATTCCAGAAGTATGGGGAGAATGCAATTTTTGATTTTCTGAAACTGGGTCATCTCACTTACTATATTAATAATGTTTATTTGCTTCCTGCTCCATCAGGAAGACAAGGGGTCCTTTGGGGCCAGGAAAACTTTACTGAAGCCCTCAGCCTACTCCAAAGACTCAAAGTGGCACCATGTGACCTTTTTCTTGTCCTTTGAGCATAGCCTGGTGTCTGCCCAGCCAGGAGGGTCAGTATCACTAGAAACAACACTGTGTCTTCTCCTCCTTCCGTGTTTAGATCACTCACCGTTAGACACAGAGAGGTGAATGGGGTCACTGACGGGCGCTCCCCGTGTTTGACATCGATACACCCCTGGTGTCTGCACCTCAATGCTCTTCTTGTGGGAAGGCAGGAGGACATGGCCCAAATACCAGAGAGTGCTAATGGGCCGGAGCTCGAGCAGAAGAGGGTGGTATCCGTCACAGCGCAGCGTTACTCTCTCCCCCTTGAAGATTGTAGTCCAAGGTGGGTGTAGAGACAAAATGGGCTTCTCCAGAGTAGCTGGGGCTGTGGGGCATGGGGCAGTGTGAGAAAGAAAAGAAAAGTGAGGTGCCTACCCAAAACTGAAGCCTGAGGTTGGGAATTCTTAGAAAAACACCCGTTTCTGGGACCCAGTCCACATACGAACCCACCCTGGCGAGAAGGGAGACCACAGTCATGGGACTCCAAACAAGGATACTATTAATCAGAACTCGTTCTGACTGTCTATGCACAAGAAGACTTAGTCACCAAGATTGAGCAAGAGTGAGGGGAAGGCACCATCTCAGGACAGCCAGGAACTGGGGCGTTTGCCCTACTGGAACTTATCCAAACTTGAATGAGAGATGTAGACGACTCACCAGCTTGCCCACTGCTTGAAACTGCAAAAGCAAGAAAGAAGGAAGAAGGTGAAGAATGTTCTCTACAATAGGAAAGACTCTTGATCCCAGGAAAGACTGAATTGTCTCAAAGCCTGTTTTCCTCTGACCAGGCCAAATCACCTAGCTTTGAGAGAGCTACCTCAGTTTCATCCTTCCAAAGCAGATGCTGAGCCAGCCGAAACCTGAGATCTGCAGAGCCAGCTCTCTTGTCCCACACACGCTGCCATGCCTTACCCTCTTCCCCAGATCCTACTGATGCCACCGCAGCATCACCAACTCACCCAGAAGCAGGAGGGCTGCAAGGGTCCGCATGATGAGTCTGCCTGCAGCAGCTGCAGAAGATGCGCTGGCACGGAAGAGGGACAGAGAGGGGAAGAGGCAGCTAGGAGCTGATACTGAGACTTAGGGGACACTGTTGCTTCTTCTGTCCATTCCTACTTCTTGAAGATGGTGGAGTAGAGAAAGCAGGACATCACCTGAATGTGCCACTCTCTTATCCCCAGCATCAGGTACTGTCCCAGCTGCTGCCTCTATAGCCATGTCCCAGCTCAGTGCAGCCTGGACTTCTACAGAGAGGGCCTATGCAGCAAGCTGTGCCTTCTCTAGCGCACGAGAACCCCAGAGAACCCCAGGCTCCAACAGGAGCCTTTGATATCTCATTCTCGCTCTCGTCCTTTCCCCTCCAGTCAGTGCTGTTGATCACAAAGCCCATCTTGTTTCTGCCTAATTCCTGAGAAGTCAATGCTGAGTTCCCTGAAGCAGTGCTCACATCCTCCCACAAAATGAGTAAACAGAAAGGAATGATTCAACCATCCTGCCATGCCCCTGCTGATCTGTTGTTCCCCAGTCAAAGCTAGAAGTGTAATGTATTTTTCTCCTCCTTCTTTCCTGGAATCTGAAACCCTCAGAAATTAGAAAAGTCTTCCCTTGCGATCCACAATGATCTCACCTTAAAGCACCTCCACTCCCTTGTGCCTTTCTTCTTTCCTTCGCCCAGACCCTAAGACCCTTCCCCAGCCACGTCCTAGTCCTCAGAGCTTGTGGCCTGGAAGAAGAGTCACTACCTCAGCCCCTCAAAGGCGTCTCAGATCAGACCTCTGTGCTCTGGTTCTCCTGCACTCTGAACCACATGACCACACCTGAGCAAGGAGGAGCCTGAATGTTCATGTAAATATTTAATGAAGTTTCCAGCGCGATAGCATGTCTCCCCGAGCTCTATCCTGCCCACACTTGCTGCTGTTTAGAACCAGGACACCTGCTTTGCTTGGAACTCTAGCAGGAAGGAGATCAGCGATCAAATCTCCAAGATCGCATCCCCCAATTTTGCTAATGCACCAAGTATTCCTCTGAGAATTCCCTGATATTTTAGGTGCAGGGTGCTTTCCCCTGTTAAAATACAAATGTCTTTGAGGAAAATATGGCCAGCTGTTTAAAGTATGCTGACGCTTTTGGATCTTGCTTTGGGAGCAGGATTTGATGACGAGGCGGGGGTGAGGGGACAGATAAGTAGGTCTGAAGAGTAGGAAAGTATCCGATAAGGTGAGCAAGAGCTGGAGACAGAGAGAGCTAGATACAGGGAGCAGAGATGAATGCTCCCTTAGGCAATGCTCTTATGCTTCCTGAACCCTGCCTGCCTCCTCATCTTGCCTCCTCCTTTGTGTTGCTTTTGTTTATGCTGCATTTGTTTAATGATGTAAAGATGTGTTGTTGTTTCACCTTGCCTGCCAAAGGCACCTGATTGGTCTGATAAAGAGCTGAACAGTCAATAGCTAGGCAGAGAAAGGATAGGTGGGGCTTGCAGGCAAAGAGAATAAACAGGAGGAGAAATCTAGGCTTGAGAGAGATGACAATGAAAGAAGAAAAACAAGGAGAAAAAGAAGGACTACACCCAGGGCAAGAAGCCAGGCAACTGCTAGGCAGTCAGACACAGAGACACTAAGAAAGGAAGAAAAGCTCTGAGGAAAAAAGTAGATAAAGAGCAGTAGCTTTATTTAAGTTAAAAGAGCTAGCCAGAAACAAGCCTAAGCAAGGCCGAGCATTCATAATTAATAAGAAGTCTCTGTGTCATGATTTGGGAGCTGGTTGGTGAACCAAAGGAAAAAGCCTGGTACAGGACTCATCACGTCAACCACAGCTGGTCTCCATGGTCTGACCTCTGCAAGGCTGCCACCTCTATGACAAGAGTGCCATACTCCTGACAGCTGTCCCTGCCGCATATAAGAGCGGACTCTGTTTTGGCTTCTCATAAGCCAGAACAAAGATCTCAGCCCCTTTACTGGATTTCAGGAGAAACCTGATCACACCAAAGTTCATTCACTATGTAGTCTTGTGAACTCACAGGAATCAGCCACAGAGCCCTTTAACCACACAGATAACGCTCAGAGTTTGACCTGAAAACAACCCCGACCAGCACTTGTTTATTCTGTTTTCCTCCGAATTTCTCCCAAGTCGGTCTTTATCCTTTGCACATTGCCAAGTCCTTTAGTATGCAGACAAATTTGGAAATTTTTGTTGTTAGGGTTTTGTTTTTCCTCTTTAAGGGCCTTTTCATCCTGCCTGGCCTCATCTCAAACTGTAAAGTGAGCTCAAGTGTTGCTCTTTTCCTCAGCCCTCTACGCCGTGGGACAACCCACGTGCATCACTACACTGGGCTTGAGTAATTCTTTGAAGTCTGTCCCAGCAAAACTTCCTGGCAAGATATGCCACGATTTGGTAAGGACTGTGGTGAGGACGACGTGGGGTAAGGAGAAGAGCTCACATATAGGGAGTGCACCAGTGTGTGACAAGTACCATGTTCATGCTTCACACATATGGAAAATTACTTTGTTCATTCCTCACGGGGGCCTTGAGGGAGGGATTATTACTAGTTCTGTTCTGCATGTGAGGGAACTGAGGGGACAGAAAGCAGGGGTTCTTGGGGAGAAGCACACTCCAAAATCTGTTCTCAAGCCCATCTCTCATTAGGAGTCCACAGTGCTGAACAGAGAAGGCTGTGGTCTTCAGTCTTTGTAAGCCTCCGCTTTCGTGTCCTTTTCTTCTGTTATCTTAACCACCGAGCCATCTCTCCATCCCCTACATGTTTATATATTGAATCTTAGGAAATATTTAGCATTATTAATTTACATAAATGGTGTATTCTGGATGTTTTTCTTTATTAAAAATTATTTCCATGTAAAATTCATTCTTGCTGCTCTATGTGCATCATGTTTGTGGCTTCATGCTCCCACCAAGTGGTGCCTGTCCACTCCCTAATGCCCTGGTTGCTTCCCAATTCCCAACTGTTATAAATGCTACAGTGAACTCCTTTGGTGCATGTTGTGAGGGCTGAAGGAAAGAACTTGAACTTAGAAACCATAAAAATAAACTGGCACATAGTTCTTATGCCTTCTACACTCAGATCCTTCCTGTTCTGTGCATTACAGGATGGTCAGCAGCCTCCTTGACTTGTAAATATCTTAACTTATTAAATTCTAGTAGCATATCTATCCTTTCCACCATGTGTGAAACCCAAAATGTCTAAGGGACATTGCTTAATGTTTTCTGTGGGAGTATAGGGAAGAAAAATTGCCCTCCCCATTTGATATTGCAGTATTAAATTCACCGCCACTGCTTCTCTTTAAATTCTGTTCTAGGAAACAGAAAGAAATTCCTGGTCTAAGGTACAGAATAACCTTGTCATGGTAAAAAATATATATATATACAGCTATAGGCACATTCTGGGTACCACCTTGTGCGTGTTTATTTTCTCTCAACCAGCTCCATTATCCTAACAAAATACCAAGGCAGCTTACAGAACCATTTCTGCATATATGCAGTCCAGAAACAGCTGGAATTGCTACGTCGGTTGAGCATATCACAGATGACTTAGTTTGCTGTCATTTGTCAGCAACCTTCGTGATAGCAGGCTTCAGGTAGACAGTCAAGTCCCTCAACTCCATGACCAGATGACCAAGGAGAACTTTTACATCCTGCATTTGTTTGAGAAGAAGGCGCATCTGGTGATGGAAGTGGGGGTCGGAGGAGGAGAATCCCAGGTGTTCTGCAGAAGGAGCAGGTGGCGGAGGTGGAGGACCAGGGGGCTCTGTAGGAGGAGTCTCTGAAGCAGTTGGTTTCTGAAGAGCTGGATTCAAGATGGGAGGAATCAGCAGAATTTAAGGGACCTGAATTATTATGAGCAGGAATCCCATACAAGTAAAGTCTGGCTGGGCATGGTGGTGCAGACTTGTAATCTCAGTGCTCAGGAGGCTGAGGCCAAAGGAGCATTGCAAAGGAAAGGGCATCCTGACCTACACAGTGAGCTGTAGGTCAGCCCAGAGTACAAAGTAAGACCTTATCTTAAAATAACAAATAAATAAATAAATAAATAAATAAATAATACATATATAAGGATGATGTCTAACTCTGGCCCTGTCCTCACACTGTTAGCTACTTAGTGAGTCAGGCACCTTCAGGGTCAAACTCCTATATGAATGTGTCTTCCAAGTGTTCTTTCTTTCACCTCCCCTAAAACTCTAGAATGAAACTCAGTATACCCAGGGGTATTCCCGTCTATCACCTTAATGTTTCAAGCATGTGCTTCATTTTAGCGAAGCATGCCCCCAAATGTGCCTACTATCTTTCTTAACGCATGAGTTTAAACTGACCGTGCTCAGAATACACTGCTTAACATGTTTAAGAATGGGCCAACCCTTACACGAGTAAAAATGTCTAATTGAACCCCCCATGCTTTCTTTGTTTAAGGAGGGCCTTGCTTTGGAAACAATGCCTGTACTCTCCTCTCCCGACATTGATAACAAATCCTTCCCCACTCTCGTGTGCTTATTTGGTATTGAACTCAACAAGATGCGAACCCACTGTGTTTGGCCACAGATTCAATCTTCCCTCTTTTCTGAAAGTGGCTGTGGTACCCACGGGCAGCCAGGGCCTGAGGACTCTTAGGTCCTTCCTAATGCAAATTTGAGTCTGAGGCTTGACTGTCTTGACGGTCTCTGCTTGAGAAGCATTAGTGAGGGAGCTGTCCTTAGACAGCCCATCAATTCTCTCTCAAGCCAGAATTTAACTTCTGCAAGTCGGCTCTGGGCTCAGCCTTGTCTTGTGTGTGCCATCATTCTAGTTCTTCATCTTTGTTTCAGTCCTCTCTGAGCGGGTCCCTGAGACACCTGCTTTTCAGTATGATTATCACAAGTCACTCCCATGTTTCACTTGGCGCATCGCCAAGCTTTCTCATCAACTTAGGTGGCTCAAATACAGTCTTCCATTTATTTATTTATTTATTTATTTATTTATTTATTTATTTATTTATTTATTTATTTATTTATTTATTTATTTATTTATTAGCAGGGTTTCTCTGTAGCTTTGGAGCCTGTCCTGGAACTAGTGCTTGTAGACCAGGCTGGCCTCAAACTCACAGAGATCCACCTGCCTCTGCCTCTCAAGTGCCGGGATTAAAGGCGTGCGCCACCACTGCCCAGCTCAAATACAGTCTTCCTAATGGTAACTTCCAGAACCTGATAGACACTCTTCCTTAAAGGGTGTTTGTTTGAGATGAGGTCTCACTGTGCCGTCCCGGCTGACCCTTTCTAGATATTGTCTGCATTCTAGGTATGTTGCTCCCATAGGTGTTCATATTACATAGGAATCCTGATTTCTATAGGGAGATACAAAGGGGTAGCTCAGGTCTTGGATTGGTATACTCCATGGTCTGAGGGAGACATTCTCTTTCTGTGCTCCTTTCCATTACCAAGGACTTTGGAGTATTGCCCTGTCTCTCCTGCATCTCCCCTTCATCTTCCTCCTTCGGGGTTCAGTTGAACCCAGTCTTGTTTCATATACACCCCACAAGCATACATGCACATTAACTCACCCTGCACCTGGATCTCCAGCTGAGAGCTCTGCTTCCAAACTTGCCTGTTCTCAGTAACTGCCTCGCACCAGTAGGAGCCCGAGTGCTCTTCTGAAGCTTTGGGGATCTGGAGTTCTGAAGAGATGTCTTCGATACTCAATGACCGTCCATCCTTGTAGAAGGAGAAGAGGAGGCGGGAAGATGACCTCTGCAGGGACAGCTTTGTCTGACAGCTCAGGGTCACTGAGCCTCCTTCCTGGAGCTCATTAGAGGGTGAGGCTTTGAGAACTGGGGCTGGGAACAATTCTAGGGAAAAGAGAAGCAGTGAAGAAAATTTTACCATCCTGTGCTTAGCAGACCCATTACTTCCTCCACCCATTATGCTTTCCTCCGGTTCCATTAGGTAAGGGTTCTTTTAGAAAGGTCCCATTTGAACTTTTCAGGTTTTATCCCCTCCTCCTCTTCTTTTGTTCCCTTTTTATTTCTTTTCTCCCTCCTTCTTCTCTCCCTCCTCCCTTCCCTTCCTAATTCCCTCCCTTCTAGGCAGGACTAGAAAAGATCCATAAATGAGCAAATCTACAACAGTCTAGGTTCTGGATCTGTGAGTACCAGAAAGCATAGATTTGGACGGTTCTGGTCTCCCTACTCCTTATCTACCACAGCAACAACTCCTTCCAGCTCTCACCTTGGACTGTGATAGCCACAGGGGAGGCGGTCTCTCGGGCCCCAGGACCAGGGCTTCTGAAGATGCCACTGCAGTGGTAGAGTCCGCTGTCTGACATTTGCACCGCATCGATAGAGAATTCTCTTTTAGGTCCAGGAGGACCCAGGGCTGAGCCCTCTCGGTAGAAGATGACCTGAGTCAGTGGCCAGTCTTGCCAAGCACGACAATGCAGAACCAGTGGGTCTCCTTCAAATATGGCTGTAGCTGGACTTTGGAGAATCAGCCAGTCTGTAGCCCAGAGTAAGAGCTGAGTGTCATCCATGTCCCTCAGGAGGTCCGAAGTAATTCCCCTAACAGATCCCCTAAACTTTCCAGGGCACTTTCAACTCTGACTGGCCCACCTTAATGCTCTCTGTCCCCTTGAGCTTAACTAACAATGGCAAAGCCTTTTTTTCTCTTCCCTCCCCCTCTAGTCCCAAAGTATGCTGGTTACTGGGGCATAGCTTTTGCTTAGAGATTGGACTTAGAGTTATGGATGGCTCACCACACCTCCTCACCCTGCCTTGTGCCTTCACAATTGACCCAATGTCGAGGGAAGAACAACTCTAGGGGCTAGGACTGAGGACGTTCTGTCTCCTGGAAGCTGAGGATGAGAAACTAAGTACTTCCACCTATGCCAGGCTCCCAAAGGGTCAGTTCCTGGCTGGGCCGGCTATCAGGAGTAGTTTGAGACACTGTTCAGATCTTCTTGGGACCTCACCATAGGAAACGATGAGATGGAAGGGTTTACTGAACTTGTAGCCCTTGACCTGGAAGTCAGCGTCACTGGGATGGATCACATCCTCCTCTTCTTCATCAGTGTGGCAGCTGCTCTGGTCAGTGCTGACAGGTCCTTCACACTTGAGAGTCTCTGAACTGGCAGCTGAGGAGGGATGGCCCAGGGAGAACCAGAAAATGATGCTGCAACTTAGAGGAAGAGGCTAGGAATGGCCCTCCACAAGGGCTCCTCTTCTGACCCAGGGAATGAACCCTCTGGTCAGGAGAAGAGGAAGGTATCAAAACCCTTCTAAGAGACTCCTTCAGCCAGGTGGCCGTGACCTTGGCTCACTGGTGTTCAGGCCTCCCAGTGAAAGGACTGTGGTTTAAGGAAGTGGGGGGGCCATGGAATGAAGGACCAGTGAACTAACCAGCACGACATCCAGCTGTTGGTTGAGGAAACCAACGGACAATGACAGCCATGACCCCACAGCAGGTAGTAGAAGGGAAGATGCACATCAGAGTACAGCATCCGCCAGGTGCTTAGCGTGTGTCACATGCTGCTGTCACATGCATGCTCACATGCATGCTCCAGGAGCCTTTCAGGTAGTAACCCGCCATCCTTGGATTATTTTTATTGTTGCTGATGTTTTATGAGTTGTGTGGCACAGGCTGACCTTGAACCTGCAACTGTACTGCCGCCTCAGCCTCTTAAGTACTAGATCATAGGTGTGAACTACAATGCCTGGCTTTCCATTCTATAAACTTGAGAGAAGCAGGTCTACAAAATCAAATTTCAAAGAGTATAAAAAAAGACTTGGGGTGGGGGTTCACTGGGGAGATAGCTCAGTTGGAAAAATGGCTTAACTTGTATCTAGGAGGATCAAACATAGCCTTGTAACCCCAGTGCCGGGGAGTTAAAGACAGGAGATGCCCAGCAGTTGCTGGCCAGCTTGCCAGCTAGCCTGGGCCACTAGGTGATGACTAGGCCAATGAAAGACCTTGTCTAAAAAATAAATAAAATGGAAGAAAACACTTCTGGTATGATGTTTGAGGTTGTTCCCTGACCTACACTAACAATGAACATATATGCATGTACACCCACGCACATACAAACATGCATCCCACACATACATGCATGTACATTTAAAAAGGAATGAAGGAAGGGAGGGAAGGAGAGAGAAAGGAAGGCAGGTAGGCAAGCCTGGTGGGAGAATATCTGCCTAGCCTGCAGGAGGCCCTGGGTTTGATTCCCAGCAATAGCACCACCCGAGTGGAGCAAGAATGTCAGGTTTAAGTTCAAAAGGAGTGTTTGTTTTATGTAAGTGCCCAAACATAGTTTATTTCAGTCCTTTGACCTTCCTTGGGGACATCCCGCCCCCATTCTCATTTTCCCAGAACTCACTTGGCTCTTAAGTCTTAGAATATGTTGTCTACGCACATATTCTACATACGCCCCTCTTCCCTCCTTGCTTCCCCTTTCAACTCTTCATTTTTCTTTCCTCTCTTTTTCTTTCTCTTTGTTTTTCAAGACAGTGTTTCTCTGTGTAGCCCTGGATGTTCTGGAACCTGCTACGTAGACCAGGCTGGCCTTGAACTCAGAGATCTGCCTGCCTCTGGGAGCTGCCACCACCACCCGGCCAAACCTACATTTTTTTTCAATTATCTCTTATCTGAACGTCCTCTGCCCTTGAACTTCCCCCAGCTAAGGCAAAGCTTTCTCCACCCTCCTCTCTCCAACAAAGTGTTTATAGTTAGGCTGTACTGGTAACCTTGGAACAATTCTTTGTCTCCAGGGTGAATCTTAGAGAGTCCTCCCCACATCAATCTCCCTCTTAGGGCGATGACTGACCCGGGATAGATAAGTGTCGTTTCTCCCAGCTCTGACTGCTCCTTGTCCCCTTAAGCCCCTCTCTTCCTCTCCCAGCCCCATACTCGTGTGCGCCTCTTTGTCCACTCCACTCTCTCCTGCCCCAGGCACCTTTGTTCTCCTCCGCTCTCAATGAACTTCCCCATCAAGTCTACTTCCTAGTTCTCCGTGTTTCAGTACCCAGTGTTTCCTTTGCGCCACTCAGCCCTCTTCTCTATTATGCTACCTTTTTTCAGTTCCTTCGCTGTCATAAGACTACACTCAGCCTCCTCTTGTTTTGTTTCTCTAAAACAAAAGAAAACTTCAGGGTGGGAGAGTTGGGTCAGCTGTTACAAATACTTGCTGCTCTTGCAGAGGACCCAAGCTTGATTCCTGGCATCCACATGGTGGCACACAACCATTCACAACTACAGTTGCAGGGGATCCGATATCCGTTTCTGACCTCTGCAGGCATCAGGCATACACGTGGTACATAGACACATGCAGGTGAAACAGTCACACTTAAAGTTAAATGATTTAAAAAATGCTAAAGGCTTTGTTGGCATAGCTGGCATCTCCACTCGATAAACCTTATGTGGTTCTATGGGAGGTATTATCATTCTCATTTTTACAACAGAGAGAAGGGAATTCAGATATATTAAAAGTGATTTTTGTTTGAACAGGATTTTGCATTCTGACCATCCCTGGATGGTCTGTCATTTTCAATGTAACTTGGGCTGACCTTGAACTGAAGGCAATCCTCCTGCCTCAGGCTCCCTAGTCCTAGTCCTGAGACTACCTGTACACACTACTATGCTCTACCACAAGTGACCTTTTCAAAGTGATACAGAACTAGTAACCAGAGAGGGGGCTTGAAATTAGAGTATGTGATTCCAAGACCATACATAGTTCTTGCTACAAAACCAAAATGCCCGAGCCTCCCACAAATAGCTTTCGGTTTGGTGGAAGACCAAACACGTGAAAGGATCATTGCAGTGTGTGGATGCAAGCAATAAGAACAAAGTGTCTCAGGCAGATACTGGGGCAGAAAGGGGTCCCACAAGGTTTCTTGGGGACGATGCTACCAAGATGGTGTAATTAAGGATACCTAGAAGTTTAAAAAGGGAAGGGAAGTGGGGAGCCATGGCAGGGTTCATTTCAGATGGAGCTAAAAATACACGCAAGCCTTAGGAGCAGATAAGAACCTGGACTGTGACTAGAAGTGTGGGTTGGTTGAGTCTTTGTCGGAGTAACAGTGGGAAGGCTTTGGAGTGGTGGAAGAAGGGGCTGAAGAAGTTTAGTAGATGCCAGGTTTGGGACTTCATGTGCCATGAGAAACGCTTGAATTTTAGAAGTCACTCTGGATGCAGAGTGAAAATTCATTCCAAAGAGACAAGGCTGAGATACGATTAGTAAGGAAGTCATTGCACAACTTCAGTCACAGATGATCGAGGCTTGTCCCAAGAAAGCATTTGTGGTGGTTCAGGGAAGGAACTGGTTGTGAAAGCAATTTAGGAGGTGAAATTTGCCAAAGTCGAGCCTTCAGAGGGCGTTAAAGGAAGAGTTCAGAATGCCTCTTGGGTTTCTAGCCAAGGTTCCAGGGGAGTCCCAGTGCAAGGGACTGAGATCAGATAAAGAAAAAGATGAATTAAAAAAGCGAGGGTCTGGAGGACAGATGAATTCATCTGTGGTCATGCTGTGTTGGTACCTGTGACATGCACAGGCCCAAATGTCTTGTGTAAGGCTTAATATTCAAACGCGAAAGTCAAAAGCGTGCTTAGAGCTGGAAGCGTGCCCTGGGGCTCTAAAATAGACAACTGCCGCAGCAAAACCATGCAGATAGATTTCTGCACTCTCATTAGGAGACTGTGCAAGAAAGAAGAGTACGTGGCGGGGCGGGGGAGTCAAAGTGTGGCGAACTCTGGAGTTCACAGGAGGGAAAGAAAAGCTACTGATGGACCAAAAGACATCCAAGCAGTATATAGAGAAAATGGACAGGAGTCAGGAAAATAGAGGCTGCAAGAGAGACTAAGCCATCAAAGAAATCCATCCGGGTAAAATCTGAAAAACGTGCAACAGCCTCATTAGTGCAGAGGTCCCTGCACCCTGTGTCAACTGGACTCTGGTGGAAGCCACACTGCAAGCACTGAAGGGTGGGTGAGACGTGAGGGAGAGACAGCAAGCCCACGCAACGCTTCCAAGGAAGTTGTACTAGAAAAACAAGAGATAAGATTTGCGGCTGGCAAAGGATTCATAGTCAGAAGGGACTTTCAGGATGGAAAATATCTGAATTTTTCTATTTAAAAAGAGATCCATTCTGTCCCGCACACCAGACTTGCCTTCTATTGTCCTTGTCCCACCTAAACAAGGATTCTCTGAAAAGCCAAAGTCAGTCCATTTTCTTACCTTTGAGGGTTTTTTTCCCCTCAAAATTAGGTGTATCTCATTTCCACACCAACATTCAAACATTACTTACCTGGGAACATCTGGGTTGCCAGGATCACTGCAGGACAAACATAAAGAGCCCATGCCCCCAGGACACAGCTCAGCTTCATGGTGATGGTGTTTGTATCTCCCACAGCCCCAACATACTGATTTTCTTCTACATGAAACCTCTCAAATTAGAAAAGAGGAAATAAATGTAACTGTCTTGTCTCCACACACCTGGGGCCTAGTCTGAGATTGGTTCTTCTTATTCAGGTTGGGCCAGGTTGTTCTGATGTCATCTTCATTCTCCAGGTTGTAGATGAAATGCTAGGGCTCTCAACTGTTACAAAGAAATTTTTTTTCTTGTTGAGCTCAGGGGCCTTTCAAAATGTGTTATTGATCGATGATCAACTGGCCTTCATGTCACATCTGGAAAAGGTCCACATGACAGCAATCCAGCTCGCTGGAGACAGGAGGTGGAAAATTAATGGAAGAAAACCACTAGGTCATGGATGATGTGATGTGGAAGTGTCCTGCTCCAAGCTTTACTTGTGTCCGGGAATTAAAATACAGCAGGAGAGAGAGGAGGATTGATTGATAAGGGCAGGGGGCAAATAAGTCTCTACTGGGCTCAGCCCACCTAAAGCCCCATCAAACTTGTACCCAAATTTCTCCTGATCTCTGTCTTCACCTTTTTTCTACAGCATAATGTAGGCTGTTTAGTCTCCGGGGAAATCTGAGTACAAGGCAGAGTTATTACCCTGGGAAAGAGCATAAAGAAAAAGAAAATCTATTCCCAGAGGCCCCAGCGGCAAGCCTAGCACTTGGGTTCCCTGGCAAAGCTCAAAGCACTGATTCCGAGGAACCTGAAGACAAGAAGTACTCAGTCCTTGAACAACGGGATGAGACTGGGGAATGTGAGCGATGCTGAGACCACAGCATCTCTCTTGATCTCCACGTGGACTTACGGGAATCACTGCCCCTGACTTCAATTGTCTGCCCAGTGGCAGGACCTGTGCCTCTTTGCACAGTGACCACACTCCTCTACCCTCGCTTGTCACACTACTCACACCCAGGTCCCAGATAGATTTGAAAGTGGGGTGTGCCATCAGAAATGTGGGTTTTGAAGGCAGAGGGTGGGACTGATGGCCAGTCAGATAGAACAGATCACGATAGAACAGATCAGGGCAGGCCAGTTAGCAACGCGAGCATGGGTGAGCACAGCTTTTCCCCTCCTAGTAGAAGCAGTTAGAATAAATTTTCCATTATGTAATAACTATGTTTTTTTTTTTTTTGCAGATGGCCCCAGGGAATGCAGAGCTGGTTGAATATGGGCGTGGGGAAGGCAGTGAGGCAGTAAGTTCTGCAGCTGATGTGGTGGATTTAACAGCCTCAGAAGAGGAAGAACAATCTAGCCAGCTCTATGAGAAGTCAAATAAATAAACCATGTTTAGATGAACTTTTCACCCCTAAGACTGCATACCAGATCTTCTCATTAGACAGGACAAAAATGGATTCTGAAAAACTATGATAATATTTCCCTTCCCTTACACCCCCTTGTACATGGGGTCCCTTACAACCCATGCCATCTCCACTGGTCTTGACAGAACCTCATCTCAATGTGGAAAGCAAGAAGGCCTCTGAAGGTATCACTTGAAGATCATATTCTTTACACTTGATTATCCACTTAGTCATGGAGAGATTCACACAGTTGAAGCTCTATCAATGAACTATTCTGAATAAATGTGAAATACCCATGTCAAAGAAACTCAAAGAAACAAGATTAGTTGTTGTAGGAAACAAATAGTTCATGAAGTTAGTTCTGCTATCCAGATCACCTCAGACTACTTACAAGGACATAGGACAAACCCAACCCGTGGCCAATTAGTACTTTGCAGCCTTCCTCGGTTGTTCTTGGCTTGTCACCAGTGGGCCCATTTATCTATTTTAACAAGATTCTTTGTTTGTTTTTATTTATGTATGTGTGTGTATACCTGCTTGTCTATATGGGCACCAAGTGCAAAAATTACTAACCAATAAAAGCAACACATATACAGAAGGACTTCCCATACCAGGTGCCCTTGAAGGCCGGAAATCTGAGCATTGAATCTTCTGGAACCGGAGCTGCAAGTGGTTGTGAACAGGCTATGTGGGTGCTGGGAATTGTGCTCTTGTCTTCTTCAAGAGCAAGTGCTCTTAACTGCTCAGTCATTTCTCCAGCCCATTTACTTTAGTGTGTGTGCATACATGTTTGCGTATGCCAGAAGCATGACACAGGTGAACAAATTGTGGGAGTTGCCTCTTTCCTTCTACCACGTCCTGCAGTTTTAACTCAGGTTGTCAGACTTGGCAACAGGTCTTTTACCCACTGAACCATTTCATCAGCCCAGGAATCTATAGCTGCTTTAAATGTGAATTGTTTATCAATTGGATGTACTATACATGCTTTTCAATATGTGACTGGCCTCTTCACTTTATGTACTCCTTTTTATTTGGGGAGTATATGGAGGGGTATACACGCTCATGTATTAGGGGTGCTAGTGCATATCAGATGCCAAACTTGGATGGCATTCCTCAGGAGCCAACTACCTGGCTTTTTGAGACAGGATCTCTTTCTCTGGGACCTGGGGCTTACCAACTAAGTTGGGCTGTCTGGCCAGAGAGCCCACTGCCTGACTCCATCTCCTCAGATGTGGGATTATAAGCATGTGCCTCCATGTTAACCTCTGGCATTATGCTTGTGGGACAGGGACTTACACACTGAACTAGCACCCTAGCCCCATGTTGTGTGTTTTGAGACCACTTTATTGAGCTATGAAGACAAATATCCAATTCACATATTGAAGCAGTAGACTTTGATGAATTTGGGTAAAGTATACACATGTGAAACTGTTGCCAGAATAAGATAAACAAATGGGTGGCTCCTGAAATGTTTTTATGTCCTTCTGTGAACACATTCCGCCTACCTTTTTTGAAAAAAAAAAAAAAACACTAATTGATTTAATGTCACTATGACCTTTGGCACATTTTCTGTGATTGTCTATAAATTGAATTATATCATAACATCCTTTTTTGTCTGGGGTTCCTTGACGCAGTATAACTGCTTTCAGATACATTTTTGTTGCATCTGTCAATAGCTCTTTTCATTTGGCATATGGCTATACCACACTCTGCTCATTCACTAACATACTGGCTAACCAGTGGATGGTTTCTATTTAAGGCTATGCTAAGCAAAGCTATTATGTGTCCAGGTTCATATTATTACATGGACACAAGTTTTCATTTATGTTGAGCACCTAAGAGTGGACTGACTGGATCCATACAGATATATATATATATAAACTTTTTAATTTTTTCTTACATTTGTACATTTATTTCTGCTTTTTTGAGACAGTATTTCTCTATGTGGCCCTAATTGTCCTGGAATTCATCATGTAGAACTAGCTGGGCTCAAACTCACAGAAACCAGTTTCTGCTTCTTCCCCCCAAGTGTTGTTTTTTTTCTTTTTGTTTGTTTGTTTGTTTTAAATCTTTTATGTGTGTTGGTGTTTTGCCTGCATGCCTCGCTGTGCACCTACAGAAACCAGAAAGAAGAGTTGGAGATAGTTGTGAGCCACCGTGTGGTTGCTGAGAATCAAATCCACATCCTCTGGAATAGCAGTCTGTTCTCTTAACTGCAGGGTCTTTCCTCTAGTCCCTTCCCCCTTTTACTTTTAACAGTTTGACACAGGGTCTTATACTGTAGATCACACTGGCTTGGGACTCACTATCTAGCCCAGGCTGACTTTAAATTTACAACAACCCTCCTGCCTCAGCCTCTTAGGATGCTATACAGGCATGAACCACCACATCTTGGCTTTATTTTTAAACTTAAAGGAGAATGCTAAACATTTTTTCCAGATTATATCCGTCAGAGCGCTCCACAAAAAATAAAACTAATGTAAACAAGTGAGGAATTTATTCTAGATTTTGGCCCATGCGCTTATAAAAAAGAGCAACTCCCACCTGCTTTCTGCCAGCTGGAGAAACAGGAAAGCTTGCTATATACTTCAAGTCCAAAGACCTGGCTGTCAGGGAAGTCTGTGGTTGGTTTCTCAAGATGAATCTAAAGGAGAAGTGAGAAGCAAGAATGCTGATATCCATGGGCTGGAAAAGATACACAGCCCAGCTCAGAGAAACCAGGTGCCCCTTCCTCTGCCTCCTGTTCTTTTCAGGTCCTGAATGGAAGGGGTGTGGACCACCCGCAGGGGATGAGGGCAGATCCTCTTTCCTCAAACTACTGACTAAATGTTAATGTTAATTTCTTCCATGAATTCCTTCACAGACACAGCCAGAAATAATGTCCTACCTGCTCGCTGGGCCTCCCTTAGCCCAGACATGTTGACACATAAAACTAGCCACCCCAGTGGCCGATGCCTATATAATGCCACCAGCAGTACAGGAAAACTCCAATTATTAGGGAGTGTTTGTTAATACCCTGCATTACCCTATATGGTGTAAAACAACAATTTCACAGGCTAAACCTTGCTCTGAGAGACTATCTTACAAGCAAACGCAGAAGTATGGTGACTCTATACCTTGCTGGGCTCGTAAATGACACCATCATTTCCAACACTACTCACGAGGCACAAACTGATAAGCCCTAAAAACAGAAAAAGTGATACCCTATAAATTTATCAAAAATAAACTGGAACTGTAGGAATATGGGTATATGAAGATCATATCAAGAGAGCCAGGTCCAAGAATGTATTAGACACATCAAACTGAGGAAAGGGTAGTACACTCTTTCATCTGGGGCCCATAAAAGGGAAGGCACTGAACTCTGCAATGCCAAGGGCCTCCCAACCTGTCGTCTGACCACCTAGTGTGCATGTCAAAGGACTGATGGCCAGGAATTCCTGACTGTCCCTGGAGTTTCTGCTCAGCATAATCCTGCTGTTGGCACAGACTGCTTGAATTGTCATCCATCCGTTTGGCTTCTCATCCACCTGAACTGCTGTCTCTCTATCTGCCTGCTCCTTCATCTGAACCAGCTCCTACTCTTTGCTTTTAGAGCCTCTATGGTCCAACACCTTGCTTCTGGGCTCTCTGACCTTACACCCTGACTCCACAGCAGCAGTAGGCATGGCATTTCCAGCAGACCCGTAGCCTTATTACTAACGAGGCTCTACATCCCTATCAGCTTCCCAGCTTCAGCCTCTCGGGTTGCTTTGAAATTTCTCGAACTCTGCAGAATTCTCTTAACTCTTTGTAACCATCCTGTAACCTATAAATGGACAAACAGACAGACAGACTTGGTTTATACTTAGAAATTACATGCAATGGTTAATCTGCATTGTCAACTCAACTGAATTTGCAGCCACCATCTACTTCAGAAAAAACAAGAGGTCACTGATGTCCTTCACTCTGGGAAGACAACAGTAGCAAAGACGGAAGTTTGGGGAAAGCTAGCCCAAATCTGCAAGATCACACCAGAGATCATCTCTGTGTTTGGACTCAAAAGTTATTTTGATGGTGGAAAAGCAATTGACTACAGCGTTACCTAGGACTCTGTGGGTTATGTAGAGAAGAATAAGCCTAAACACAGACTTGCAAGACATGACCTTTATGAGATGAGAAAAGACCTCCAGAAAATACCAAAAGGAACTCGAGAAGATAATGAAGGAAGATCAGACTGCAAAGGCCAGGGTAGGAGCTGGCAAAAAAGCAAAAGAGCAGAACTTCTGAAGGGGCTTGATGTGCTGTGATGGTGCCAATTTCCAAGGAGAAGACAAACTCAAAACCTGGACTTGGAAAAAAATAAAGGGAAGAAGGAGGAAGCTGGCTGAACACCAGTGTTAGTCTCTCGTTGCTTCCTGACTGAAACATGATTTGATCTCATGTTCCCGTGGCAAGAACCCTCCCCACCGTGATGAACTGTATCCCTTCCAACCACGAGCCAAGTGCGTTCCTCTTTCCTCAGGTTGCTTTTGCCAGGCATTTCATCATAGTCACCAAGAAAAGTGACTTATGCACTACAAAAACAGAAAGGATTTTATTTGTAGTCTTAGGGATTAAAACTCATGGGTTTGGAGAGTTCCAGGGAAAGAAGGAAGGGCGGACACTTATGAATGCTGAGAAGGAACAGAATATATGTCTGAAAGAAGAAAAGAGAAGAACTTAAATATCCATCAAACTAAAGCCCAATAACCTCTTGATGGGCATCTTGCACATCTGGGCACGATGTAACTGTGTAGTCCGTGAGCCTGAGGGTAAAGCACAGGGGTGGCCAAAGCAAAATTGTGTGTAAGTCTAGCTGCCATGAGGGCCTCCTGGCTGTTTGGAAAATCTCCAGTGTTGTCTTCATTCTAAACTTCCTTTGATAAAAGGAAAATAAATAAAAAATACCCAAATGTAGTCGCAATAGGAGGAAGTAAGGAAAGTTAATCAGCTAGCAGCTGATAGGAAAACCAATAAAATGAGGCTGAAACAGAACCACCAAACAGTTCAGATC
>PVIU01016424.1:0-45050 GCA_004026605.1 Ondatra zibethicus
CGGGAGGGATGGGGGTGGGCCTTGGACTTCCAACAGGGCAGGGCACCATGCCCTCTTTCAAGGAAGAAGGGGGAGGGAGGAGGGGTGGGGGGGTAGTGGGAGGGGACCGGGAGAAGGGGAAGAAAGGAAAAAAAATTTATTTCTTTAATTATGTTCTTGAATGGAAAAAATAAAACAAAACAATGTATGGAAAAAAAAGAAGTGGAAAGAAATTGAAAAGCAAATATCATGTAGCTTTTCTCATAATCAAAAGCTAAAATATTGATCTCAGTGCAGAAGATATGAAAAGTAACTACAAAAGATGAAGCCGAGATGAGGGAAGTGAGTAACAGACACTACACCAGTCTGCAGGATGCAATTCCAGTGTCCTGCAGCACAGCAGGCTCAGTGCTGCTCCCAGTCTCCCTTTATGTTCTATGAAGAACTGGGGTTGAGGAGCTAGAAGGCTTTCAGTATAAAGGAATGGTAAGAAGAAAAATTGTTATTTCACTAGCATGAATTGTGTGCATTATTGAAACATCTTGCCATTACTTATAATTATGTATAATTATTTTATTTAAATAAAAAACCAAAAATGAAAAAAAAAGAAAAGAGAGTGGGAAAAGAGAGTCAAGAACCACAGTATCTCTAAACAACCAGTCTGCACGGCCATAAAGTAATCTTTAAACTATCAATTCACTTTATCTATTTTGTATTTTTATTCTGTTTATGTGCTGTGTAGGGGAGGCAGACATACAATCAGCATCAGAGGACAACTTTCAGGAGTTGGATCTCTCCTTCCAACCATGTGGGTCCTGAAGGCGTAAGTCATAAAACAATCCCGCACCAGTATGAAATTGTAATTAATAAAATGGTTATTTATTTAAAGCGAAAAAACATATAGATCACCGTCCCAGACAACAGCCCTCTGCGCAATCAGGAATGAATTCTAACAGCTGGAGACCAGAAGCAAGAGCGAGAGAGCACACAGCTGCCGCTGCTTTTTTAAAACTAAAGACACCACGCCCCAGTGGGCTGGTATCTTAAAGGCTATTGGCTGAAGGAGCAGAAGTAGCTCCTGCAGCAGGGTCCCAAGGATGGAACTAAGGACACTAGGCTTAGCAGCAAGAGGCTTTAGCCACTGATCCATCTTGCTGTCCCTCAAGGGCATATCTGATGTCATAGAATGGACTAATGATGAAAAAGAAAATACAATGAAGATGCATCAGAGAAAAGGTAGAGTGTGTGTTTCTGTTATTAGCACAAATCCATTGCACACACTGATGTATTTTCATACTTGTAGTTCATTCACATGTGTGCACAAGGCACTTTGTTCACAAATGTGTTATTTGTACTATGTTCACATGTTTGTACCATACAGTTTGTTCGTGTGTGTGTACTGTGTACTTCCTGCACATATGTACCACATACTTTGTTCACAGGTGTACCATGTAATTCATTCACATGTGTAGTATGCACTTCTTCACATGTGTGCACCATGCACTTCAGTCACATGTACACCTTGAAGTTTATTCACATGTATGCATGTACCTCATTTACATATATACCACTCACTTCATTCACATGTACAACATGCATTTTTTCACATATGTGCAGTGAACATCATTCACATGTGTAGCACACACATGTGTGCTTCAGGCAGATGTGTGAACTATAGATTTTATTTGTGTATGTGTCATGCACTTAAGTCATAGGTGCACATGGTGCGTGTTGCTTATGTTTGTCCTCATCAACCTGTCTTATCCTTCTCCCCTAGTTTTCCCTCCTCTCTCCAAATCACCCTTTCTACTTTGCACCGTGAATATGCAATTAGTAGTAGAAACAGCATTTTGAGATGGGGTCGCACTATGTAGCCCTAAATGGCTTGGAACCTGCTATATTCATAAGCCTGGCTTCTAATTCACAGAGATCTGACTGCCTCTGTCTCCAAAATGTGGGAACTGAAAACAAGCATCACCACATCCAGTCCCCTTTCCATTTATATTTTCACCCTAAACTGCATAGTGGAGTTTTGTCTTTGTAAGTCTGAATATCGAGAACAGTCTTTGGGGAAGCTTGCCGCTCTCATTGGTGGCTTATTCTTCTTGTTCTTGTAACATCTTAGAGAAAGGGAATGTTAACAAATGTCTACTGTTTCCTCCTCATATCAAAGTGGCCATGGTTACTGTCATACTAACATTGATCTCAGTGGGCTGGCCACTCATGCCACCGAGGGGTGGGGAGGGCAGCAAAAAGTTCTTCACTGCCATCAGCACCTCCCTGCCCAGCAGCTGACCCAGAAGAGACCTTTCCTGCCAGTGCCACTGGCCCGGGCGCTGATTTGCACCCTCTGACAGCACTACAGCTAATTCACCCTCACGACCCGCCAGCTTCCACTCGGGTCACTTTAACTCTGCCTCCTCTGTGACATGGATCTGCCTTTAAAACAGTGATGATCCGGAAAGCAGACCTCCTGGGGCTCAGCTGTGATTATATAGTCTGTCACAGACCCGAAAGGAGGTAGAAATACAAGTGGACACTGAGATTCCACCAGGGACAAGGCTTAGGAGCCCTTGCGTCAAATGACTTACTTGCTCGCTCTAAGAAGCAATTCTCTATTTTCCTTTACCTATAAAAGCACCTGATGAGGGGAGCAGTTAGCAAAAGGAGGATGAGAAGCTCTCAGCCATTAGCCAAGCAATTTTCCAAGTTACCTCTGATGTGTGGCCCTAAAACTGAGCACACACATCGGAGTGAATGGTAATTGGAACACTAAGTGATTTGAACAGTGATAATTGATGTGTCATTGCCCAATATAAGCAAAAGAGAATGCATAAGTAGGAATAATTCTGTCCTAGCCATATGAATTTCCCATACATTAAGCAATGAAGGCTACAATTACCCACAGTACTGGAGCCCCTGGCACCTCAATTACATATGTTTTCTTCCACGCAGTTCCAATTGCTACTCTCTGCTCATAGTTAACTTTCTCACAATTTTTTAAATGGAAGTCCATTCTGCCATCAGTTCTATATATACAATTTGGTAAGGAAATAGTAATCTTGGCCTAAAGCCAGTCACCATCTTATGCTGGCCTGAAAACAATCATGCTGAAAACCAATTCTCACCTTGTCTTCCATGGGAATGACTGACACAAAGCATATTCATCTACACCCACCTGCACACTCACCCACAGACTGAGACACCCCATGCAGGCATTAATCCACACAGAGAGATACAGCATTGACATATAGTTCTTCCCACAGACATTCATTCTTGACAGGTACACTACAAATGGCGTTGTGTTTTTGTTTGTTGAAAACGTATCTTGGGTAATCCAGGCTGGCCATCTTAAACTTCCTAAGTAGCTGAAACTAAACCTGATCTTTCTGCCTCAACTTCCTAAGTCAGGCATTACAGGATTACAGGTTGACCCCCACATTTGGCACAGAACACATTATCTGGAAACATGGGGAGATAGTCGCACCTGACTACATGCAGTTAGACGAGCACACGTTTCCCTGGATCACTTCCAGGGCTCACTGCTCCCATGAAATTAAAGTTATATATCACAGACAAATTTCCAGTGATCATATAACCCAGAGAACACAATGTAGAAGACCCTACACATGCACGTGCGCATGCACACATGCACGCACACACACACACACACACACACACAGACAAACACACACACACACACACACATCCTCTAAGGTTTTCTGTGTATTTCCTAGCCCTTCACTACAGCACCACCTGTGTAGCATTGCTGGTGTTTCCAAGTGCATTAATTCCTCTCTATACTTGCCTTTCTTCTGAAATATTTTCAGTATGTGGGAAGAGGCTAAAACAGAGAGCTCCTATCACTGTGTCTTTCCTAGGAGGACTGTGTAAGGTGGACAGAGGACAGCAGGAGGCAAACTCCTGGCTATTCCTAGACCTTGAAATATCAATGGAGTGCCTAAAGAAAACAAAACATCCAGCATGAAACTGTACTAAGTTTGTTCAAAGCCCATATATTCATCAAGAAATTTCTACATGTATTTGCTTTTCTAAAACTGCTTCCTATAATCAGAAACTTCCTGTCAAGAAATAGTTTGATATATATATATATATATTGCAAAGAACATGAGCTACAGCAACAGATAGAGAAAATATACATATTCAGTTCTCCCCACGTACACAAAAGGAGGAACAAAACAAAATATATAGCCAACTTTTGAAAAGTAGGTAGACTTG
Source organism: Ondatra zibethicus (assembly GCA_004026605.1). Taxonomy (NCBI): domain Eukaryota; kingdom Metazoa; phylum Chordata; class Mammalia; order Rodentia; family Cricetidae; genus Ondatra; species Ondatra zibethicus. Next base: position 4,219 of record PVIU01016424.1, read on the forward strand.
TGCTGAAATTAAATATAGTGTTCCCTGTTTTGTAGGGAAAAGAAGAGTCAAAAATGAATTTCTCACAAAGGAGGAAGCACATCCCACCCACCCCAGGTCTGAGAGCCCCCAAGGGTTAAAGGGCAGAGCCAAGGCCATTCACACACATAATACATTAGCAGTAGAGAAAGAGAAGTCTGCACCAGGGACAATCTGTTCTTCCTCATAAAGACTTCAAGGTGCAGTTTATTTTTAGAGTTTGACAATGCCTTAATCTTTTATGCCATAATAATTTCTGTTTTTTTTCAATGTCTTAATTTTATATTTTCTGTAATTCTACATTTTACTTATAAAAGCTATACATGGAGAAATGGATTATCAGGAAATCAGTTTAAACCATTTTTCTCATTCAACAAAGCAGTCTGAAGTACTGGTATCTCCTTAATCCCATGCTCTCAGGACAGGCTTGGGTCTCTTAATTCAGTAAACTTGACCCCCAGTACTTAGTGTTAAAGAAGCATTCACCAGGGAAACACAGCTGACCACTGTATGAATCGAATCACTTCCCCCAGGCTGTTCACCAAAACCATGCTGGATGACGGGTGCAATTAGTCTGTGCAGCTAAGTGCCCCATGCAACAGGAAAGCTGTAAGCAGCTACACCCTCTGTGGTCTTTCCTCCATATCGCAGGACAATGAGACAAGGAGTTTGCAGGATGTCTGAGTTCAACCATTCCCTACCACATAGACTGCACACCTGCGATCCTGGAGTGGGGAGGCAGAGACAGAGGGTTAGAACAAGATCTCCTTGGCTACATAGTGAATTTGAAGTTAACCTGGCCTACATAAGACCCTGTATCAGAAAATAATAATAGTAAAAATAATAATAATAATATAATCATGGAGCTGGAGCTCTGGTTCAGTGGTAAAGAGCATTGTCTGTTCTTCTAAAGGACCAGGAGTAAATTATAAAACCAGCATGGTGACTCACAACCAACTGTGACTCCAGTTCCAGCAGATCTGATGCCCTCTCCTTACCTCTGCAGGCACCAAGAATGCAAATGATGCACAGACATAAGCATAGGTAGAGAGATAGAAAGAAAGAAAGATAGAAAGAAAGAAAGAAAGAAAGAAAGAAAGAAAGAAAGAAAGAAAGAAAGAAAGAAAGATGATATCTAGGTGAAACACCCATATATGTATAATGAACTAGTAATAATTTTTCAAAGAACAGAATGCCCATCCCATCTCCATATAACTTTGTTTCCTTAATTTTAATGAACATTCCATATTTGCTTAATTCTGCAGGCACTACTGAACTCACAAGTGACATTTTTAGTGGCAAAAAGCAGTTGACATTGTTTGTTTTGTACTCAGAGAAGCTCAGGAGAGTGAGAAAGAAACCAAGGCTATTTTTTTTCTCAATAACCCGGTTAATGGTGACATGCCATTGTCCTATGGAATGAGAACCAGAACGCCAGATCCTCTCTCTTCTGGTGTCTGGAGTTTCACGTGAAAGACACTTTCAGCATTTCATTCTGTAGAGCCGCAGTGTCCTCATTGTCCCTCAGCTGTTTTCCCATTTCTGCCCCACGCCCATGATCTAATTAGACACGGTATTGTATTTCATGAAGTGATTCTTCTAATCTCTTCCTGGGTTTTGGTTAAACTACCCACATAGTCAATTTAAAGTTCAAAATGAGCACGATAAAAATTCCAATAATAAATTTATTTTCCAAAGGAGTCAAAGGTCAATGAAGAGCTCTTTTTCCCTCTGCTCAGGCTTTCCCAGAAAGATAGAGCCAGTAGCTTCCATTTTTAGATTTATTCTGATGTCTTTTCTAAAAATAAGAAATAAAAGGTACCACACTGAGTGCATGTAAAGAATGAAAGGAAGAAAGGAAAATTCAGGAGACTCACACAAAAGAAGCAAAGCCCCAGGCTGAGATCATCACAGGCAGCACCGCCCCGGTGCTGGTGCCAAAGAGCCCAGAGGATGCTCTGAAGAGGCCGGAGATAACAGGTCTGGTGAGCTAATGGTCTTACTTATTGGCTCCTATTCAGGGGTCAGGCACTTGCGTTCAAAGTTACAGACTTCAGATAATTTATTTTCAAAGTTTATGGTCCTAAGTACAGAGCCGTTGCATTGTGTGATCTAATGTGATCTAATTTTTCCCCCGTTTGAAAGTTCTTCCCATTCAGTCTACCACAGAACCTGATATCTGGCTTCTTTGCTCCCTACTTCTCTGCCAATGCTTATTACTAGCAAGAGCCACAGATCTCTTTTAACAAGCCAATGAAATCAATCACCCCTCCTCCTCACCACCAAAGTGTGCATCATAACTGATACCCCCATAAGTGATCCCCATAGGCAAGTTAAGGTCCTTTAGGTCCTTAGGAGAAACTATGTATTCCAAAAGGACTCAAGAACTTTGAAATTTGGTTGAAATGGATTCAGACTAATATGTTTATGTTATTTGTTTATGTTAAACTACTACATAATATCTTACTTGATAACTAATAGGATCTATAAGAAAACAAGACACATGGCTGAATAATTTAAGCTGTAAGAAAACTGGGAATGTTACCCTTTATAGATTATTTAGTTTTATCTTTTCTTCATTCAACTAGTACTTATTAGTCTCAACTATGTTTCAAAGAATGTGCTCTCCCATGGGAATAATATTTAGGATATGCTACAAACTCTAACTCTAACATAATGGGTAATGATTTCACTAACATAGTAAGAGTTCGGGAGGAGAACATGAAAAAGAAAAGCCATGCATTAAGAACCTGCTATACATCAGACCCTGTGATTTTCCATATTGAAAATCTCTATCATGACCACTCAGAGAAGACTAGATTGTCATGCTCATGACTTGAACTGAATCTCGGTAAGGCTGAACACAAGGAATCTGTCTAAGAAACTGGGTACAGTTACTAATTAGCCAAGAGACACTAATGGTAAATGACAATCATGAGTGACTCTGAGGATTCTGGCTTGAGTATCCTTGAGAATAAAGGTGTATGAGGTGGAATACGACACAGATGCAACTCAGATGTACAGAGCAAATGAATGGTATCCAGTTACAATTCTTGAGCTAGTCGAGCATAGAGCAAGCCGACTAGACCACTGAACACATGGATGTATGGGTAAAAGCAAGTGAGAGGCAACATTGCTAGGAACTTAGCACACAGGTGGTCGAGGCACCTACCACGTGTCAGCCACTGGCAGCTTTCAAACACTTCTCAAATATTGTTCTGATGTGGTATATGGTGAAGACAGCAAATAGGGTTTTTGGTTGTTTTGACGTGGGATGGTGAACCATCCCACCATCTGCATAAATCAGCCTAACATCTGCAAAAAAAATCCCAACATCAGCAAACTGCATTCCTCAGGAAATCATTGTTTTCCAAATGATGAACCCATGATGTCATGGCTGGCACCATTCAGAGCACAACACAAGCCTATGGGTTCTGTGCAATGAAACACAAGAAGGGGTTTGCTGTGCTTTGCATTCCACTTTACAGAGTCTTTTTCGGGAAGCACTTCCTAATGAGGTTTAGTGTAGTGTCAAAAAAATATCCACTGTGTCTGAAAAGACCATGAAATGCTTCTCCGTTGCACCAGCAGGTCTCCATGTGAGACTGGATCCTGCTCATGTACCTCAACCAAGCTGCATATTTCATTAGACGGAATTTCGAGGTGAGAGAGACTCAAGTTTTGCGAGATTCAGCCAGACATAAGAGGTTTGGGAAAACTGACTGCTTCCCAATTAAGTTTTTGTTTTGGAAAGTATTTTCATATGAAGTATATTTCTCAGCATACATGAAATGTGCGCAAGTTCAAGGCAGACCAAATCCCGGCATGGAGAATGGAGGTGAGCACAAAGTCCCATTCCTCGGCAAGGAGCAATTGGCAAGTGCTTCTGCAAAGAGCAAAGATGTTTTCTTTAAGAGCATAGGCCCTGGGAAGTTGGCTGTACTACAGTGGAAGACCCACACATTCAAGGCTACATAGGCAGAACATCCAAAGCTACAAGGGCGGCACAAATTTGACTTGAGAGGTTCAAGAACACAAAAAGAAGGCTTGAAGTTGTATAGGAAGGGGAAGGGTATGCATCTGGGGGGTGGCTGGCAGAGGGTGGCTGAATATGATCAAAACACATTGACTTGCATGCAATTTTCAAAAAACTTATTAAAAATAAATTAAAATATATTACTATACTCTGGCTTCTCCTTATATCATGTAACACTTGCATCTTAAAATGATTACTTGTATTAAAATATAACATTGAAGCATAAACAGCTGATACATAGTGATTTTAAATGTTCTTTTAAATATACAAAGAAGTATTCTGGAGCCTCCTAGATTTCTGTATTCAGTGCAATAAATATCAGTAGATATGACCGTACAAACCAAGGTGCTGGGGGTCCTGAATAATATTTAGATATAAAGAATAGCTGAGGGCTGGGGAGAACGCTCAGTGAAGAAAAAGCATTTGCTGTGTAAATGTGGCATCTGAGTTTGATTTCCAGGACCTACATATATATGGAAGGAGAGAACTGATTCCACAAAATGCTCTGACTTCCTTGCATAGATACCAGTAGAAACAAACCAACACACACACACACACACACACACACACACACACACACACCATACATACAAAAATAGGCATATTTTAATGTAGAAATTATTCAGTACCTAAATATAATTAGTGAAAGTAATAACTAAATCAGAGAATTTTTTTTTAAATAAATGAGACAAGAAATTAACTGAAATTATTGAGAACCTCAGAATAATGATGGTAAAGAGGTCTTACGCCTTGGAAAGAGATGGTAAAACAAGATCTAGGAGAAGCAGGGATACATATGAAAAATCTATACAGGAAGCACAAACAAAAAACATCAATTTTCATTGTCTGACAAAAGAGAAAATCATTCCTTCAGTACAAAGTCAGAATGTAAGAGCAGCAAAGATGTGCACCTCAACAACTTTACCCAAATAGCCACACTTCAGGCCAAAGCAAAATTTCTAAGAATTTCTTAAAACACAAATTTAATTAATGAAACAATCAGAAAATATCAGTTCTATTATTATTTGTCAGATATATTAGTTAACAAGAAAAACTGTTATTAATTGATTTACACGCTATGACCACTCAAACTAAGAAAATGCTAATGAGAAATGGGAAAATTGAAACTCAGTTGATGAGGAATTTGAAACACCTCCTTAAGCACAGATAAAGGAGTCTCCGGTATTTAACAGCTGTTTTTCAACATCAAGAAGGACACTATGGATTACACTTTATATAAAACCTAAATGAAAAAGGCATACTAAAATATTCTAAAGGGCTCAGTGAACAATTACAGAATGGCATGGACACTCAGACACAAAATGTAACTGCTCTTGATGAAGGAATGAGGGATTTTATGTGACTGTGAAGGAGTGGGTGTGGCCGTTCTGTACTGTCCTGGTGACTGTGTCCTGTCTGTCTGGATTAGAATTTTTATAGTCAAACCTAGCAATCAGAAGTAATAGGAAGTAGAGTTGTGAAGCTAAGAGAGACTTCAGCTCCCTGGATTTTCTTTTTAAAAACAATAACAGCAACAATAATCTGTGTAAACAAAATCTGTACCACAGTCTTCGGTCCAACGAACACTAGAGAAAGTGATATTTCTATCAAAGCTGGTTATCTTTAGGATATTGTAGAGTTTTGTTTTGCTGTATGTGTATATGTGGTGCGTGCATGTGTACAAATGTGTATACGGGATGTGTGTGTACGTGTGTGTGTGTATGTGCATGTGTACATAGGTAAAATTGTCAGTTGGTGGGCAATGGTTTCCTTGTGTGTTCTTTATGTTTAACTATACAGAGCCACTATTATTTTCCACCTGGATACATAGAAATAAGGAATCTATGAGGCATCATTGTTTCTTCTCCCACTCTCCAGACAATTCACATCACCCACTGCAGAGATCAAAGAAAACTCTACATACTACAGCTCAATGGCCCCTTTTGTTGGGTGCTCTTACCACTACAATTTGGAGGAGAAACACATACACACACACAACACACATAACACTTTAGTTTCTGTTTTTAACCCTAAGTATAATAAACAGAAGATTGAATTCAAAACCAGAAAGCGAGTATCTGAGAAGAACCTAGAATTAGATAAAATGTGTAAAAGCAAGTGACTTCAGAATGGCAAAAGGAGACACTATCTCAGCTGTAAAAGCTGTTCAGCTTTCCAAAGATGGCTTTGGCAATACCCCTGGACCACAGTAACCATAGATATTCTTCCTGAGAGACACCAGTGTCGCAAAAGAAAAAAACTACTGTTTATCACAATTAAAGTTTTTTAAGCAAACATAAGAAAAGCAAAGAAGGAAAAGCCAAAATTGTTTTTATGTAAATAAATTTTTGCTAGAGCAAAGATTCTAGTTTTCTTTGGCTAAGAGATTATGGAATATACAAGGAGCCAAGAATCAAATAGCTTGTGTGTTGTTTCTCTTCAATGGAATGTTAAAGGGCATTTCTGAACATGAAGCTACAAAATTAAGAGTGTACTTTAAAAGTGTGATATTGCTGGGTCTTGAGGAAGGTTGTTTCCTAATTTTCTGAGAAATCGCTGATCTCCAAAGGGGCTGTACCAGCTTGTACTCCCACCAGCAATGCAGGAGTGTTCCCTTTACCCCACAACAACCTCTCCAGCATAAGTTGTCATCAGTGTTTTTGACTTTGACCATTCTTACAGGTGTAAGATGGGATCTCAGAGTTGTTTTGATTTGCATTTCTCTGATGACTAAGGATGTTGAACATTTCCTTAAGTGTCTTTCAGCCATTTTAGATTCCTCTGTTGAGAGTTCTCTGTTTAGGTTTTTACTCCATTTATTTTAGTTGGATTATTTGTTCTTTTCATGACCAATTTCTTCAGTTCTTTATGTATTTTGGAGATCAGACCTCTGTCTGATGTGGGAATGGTGAAGATCTTTTCCTATTCTGTAGGCTCATTTGTGCTCAATCATACCACAAGGACATGTGTTCAATTACTTTCATAGCAGCATTGTTTGTCATAGCCAGAACCTGGAAATAATATAAATGCCCCTAAATATCTAAATGGATAAAGAAAATGTGGTACATTTACACAATGGAGTACTACACAGTAGAAAAAATAATGACATCTTGAAATTTGCAGGCAAATGGATGGTGCTAGAAAACATCATATTGAGTGAGTTAACCTAAACCCAGAAAGACAATTATCACATATACTAACTCATAAGTGGTTTTTTAACATAAAGCAAAGAAAACCAGCCTACAAATCCCAATCCCAGAGAACCTAGACAACAATGAGGATCCTAAGAGAGACATACATGAATCTAATCTACATGGGAAGTAGAAAAAGACAAGATCACCTGAGTAAACTGGGAGCATGGGGACCATGGGAGAGGGTTGAAGGGGAGGGGAGAAAAAAGGAGTGGAGCAGAGAAAAAAGTATAGTTCAATAAACTCAATAAAAAAGAAAGAAAAAGTGTGATATTATCCCGTCACCATGCGAGTCAACTGGTTAAAAGAGTGGTCACCTGTCTGCAGCTGGATCAACTGTAAAAGTCAGTGTTGGGTCTTAGAAAAGCATCCAGAGTTGTTCAGACAACACTCCAGACATGGGATTGGCTGCATCCCAGAGCTGTTCAGACCACACCCAGACATGGGATTCGCTAGGGCACCCTGCAGAATCCCACCCGACATCGACAGCTAAAGACAAATCTCCACAGGGAGCACGGTGAAAATAGTGGGTGTAAAGCAGACACTGCTCAGTGGTATTTTCATTTTACATGTTTCTCTATCATTTCTGCCCTTCCTGAGAAGATAGAACTCTTTCTTAAATCTTTTAATAAAACAACCAAGGTAAAATAAAGAGCTATTTCTAATACATAAACCCTTATGACTGTTTAGAAAACACCTTCTAGTCCCCAGAAAACAAACAGGTTTTTAATCATTCTTTTTGAATTGTGTTTTAGTCTGACGGTGTTTCCTAATGTACTGTATGCACTACTTTAGTGGACAGGGCTGTCTGAAAGCTGTTTAACATGAAAAGCAACAGGTTATCAGATTACAGTTTAGAACTTGACTCTGAAGATGACAATCTCATCAACTTGACAGTTACAGGACATTGTTGATGCTGTTTTCATGACATAAACAAAAATGAAAGAAAGAAAATAGGAAACAGTGAATTATCTTTAGATATCAAGATATTTGCTAAAGAATTTACAAAACCACACACAGATGCAGCAAGCCTTCAGTGTCCCATTTAGTTTTTGGTTTTCTAAATGATTATTTTGAATGTCTCAGTAATAGTTATCTTGCATTATATTTTTAGCCAATTTTTATTCAGCAAATAAATATTATACTAAATGTCTTTTTCTGTGATGAGTGCAGACTCTCAGAAAATGTAGAAAATAAGTGTGACTCTGGCTAGCACTGAATAGCCCTTTCTATACTATGTTTCTCTTTTATAAGGGATGGAACCATATACTGGTTCCTAACAGTACCACAACTGCCACATTTTATTATAGATGTTATTTGATGCCAGAAACTATATAAATTGCTTGAATACTTTTATCTTGAACCAGGGCATCTTCCTTTTCTGAAGAAGAATTATCCAAGCAAACTCAGACTGAAAACTATGAAATTGAACATATTTTTGTGCTTGGAATAGCTGATCTTCAAAATAGAAGATTTTTTATTATAGAGATGGAGAGAGAGAGAGAGAGACATAGGGAGGGAGAGGGGGGCTAGTTGGCTAGTTGTGTATTAGGGGTCTATCAAAACCCATAATCCTTTAAAAATTTTCTCCTTCGAAGATAAGGATATTTATTGTTGATGGTTTTTGGATATCTTTATTCATTTTCCAAGGATGGCAGAACAAAGCAACACAAGTCAGCTGGCATCTGTGACTCTCCTGTGGCATAACACAACAGAATCTTTTTTTCCCTCACAATTCTGAGGGTAGAAAGCTGAAGTCATCATGTAAATAGGGTTGGTTCTGTTAGACTCTCAGAGGGAGAGTCTGGTCCAGGCTTTGTCCCTAGGTATGATTGGTGGTTGGCAGTTACTAGTCTCTTTCTTTTTCAGAGATAGCACTCTAACTTCCACATCCTCAAATGACACCCTCCTTATAGATAGTCCTGCGTTGTGTCCAAATCCCCTATTTTTATAAAAAGACCCCTTTTCAGAATAGTGTGACTTCATCATAATTTGCTTACAGATGCACATTATTTACAAATAAAATTATAAGCAGATAGCTGAACTCCAGCAACAAACACACACCCTGGAATTATAAAACTCAGCCAACAATACATGACATCCCTCATGCTAAATAAACTTTAAACTCAAGACTTTCAGTTTAAATTGGTGGTTTTGTTAAGCTAAATTTACATTTGATATTCATAAGTTAATACCAAACTGAGACAGCCTTGTTTAAAAAATAAAGCCTTTTAAAATATTTTTAAAGTTTAAGCTAAATATTTTAGAGTAATACATAATATTTAATAAAATGGCACCATCTGCCATTCATGAAGATAAAAGAGAAGATGGAAAGCCCCCATTCCCTTGTTGTGTTAATGGGAGATGATTAGCTTTTATAGTTACATACAATTGCCTACATAAGAAAGAAAATTTTACAAATTAAAATTACAAATATAAACTAAAATAATTTTAGACATTTGTTTCAGCTTTTTCTTTAGTAAAATTTAACATAACATTTTTACTAACTCTTTAAGAATTTCATAACTGGATACAATGTATTTTGATCTTATTAACCTCCACCTGTCCTCCTAATTCTTCCAAGATCTATCCCTTCCTAACTCTGCCCTCCCTTTTTCCTCATAATCCACTAAGTCCCATTTGTACTATCTATATATTTATGCTTTGGGGTTCACACCCTGGAGCATAGCCAACCTATCCTTAAAGAAAGACCTATCCTTAGAGACCATATCCTTAAAAAAACCCAACATTCCCTCCCTCTAAAGTCATCAGCTGTGAATAGACCCTCCATTAGGAATGGGAGATTCTGAGTCCCCTGCCCCAGTTCACACTGGGATATTGATTGGTTTGATCTCATGCGGGTCTTGTTCTTTTGAGTGCCCTCTCTCTCCCCAGTTTATGGTGGCATGCTGGTTGACTTGATCTCATGCAGATCTTGTTCCTTTGAGTGCCCCTCCCCAGTTCACACTGGGATGTTGATTGGCTTGATCTTGTGCCGGTCTTGTGCAGGAGATTGATTACATCTGCTGTGAGTTCATGAATACAGGGACTCTGTCATGTCCAGAAGAGAGTTTAACCTCAGTCCCCCCTGCTCTGCCTTTCACAATCTCTCAGACCTTTTCCCACACTGGTCCCTGAGACCTGGGAGGGATCATCCTATAGATGTCACATCTGTGCTGAAGCACTATGTAGACACTTATCCTCTTCAGTTTCACTGTTGTGAGTTTCTGTATTCACCACTGCCCACTGCACAGAGAAACTTCCCTGATGAGGTGCAAGAGCTGCACTGAACTATGGATATTTAGGGAGCAGTTTGAGTCTATGTTCACTTAGCAAAATAATAGTAATAACCTGACCCACAGAGACTGTATGCTACAAGACATGGGATCTTGGCCAGATTTACATTATCTGGCATGTGTTTCTTCTTGTGATTTAGGCCTTAAATCCAAACGGAAAGGAGTTGGTTACTCCCATAACATTTCTCTTGCCACACAGGTCATTATTGCAGTTCATGGGGCTCACAGCTGGGGAAAACTGTTTATGATTTCTCCCCAGCAGTCTGCATAGCACCTTCTAGTACAATATGAGCTGGCCAGCAGGGAAGAAGCTTCCTTGTCAGTACGTATTTGATTTCTCCATGTCCTATGACCAATGTGTGTGGTGTCTTCAGCAATAGGGTTTTACCATCAAGGGCAACCAACAGCAATGACAATACCTTGTATTGTTTGAGGTAGAGGCTCCGGGATATCCTTGACTAAGAACTCAAGGAGAAGTACCCCATACCTGGTACAAATCAGAAAGAAAGAAGTAAAAAATAAAAAATAAAATAAAAAAATCTGTGTTTAAAGATGGCTCCTTCAGGAAATAACTGGAACTGATAAACATGTTCTGCAAAGTGTCAGACTACAAAATTTATATACAAAAATCAGCAATGTTTCTGTGTACCGAGAGACAGAAAGAAATTAGTTTTAAAATATTATTAGAGCTGTATAATTAACAAGGTGGATACATTTTACATTCTGGCTTTTTTCCCCATTTTCTCCATACAGAAAAAAATCCAAACAAACCAAGTTGAAGAAAATATAATTCCACAGAGGGAGAACTGAGTTCAAATCCCTGTCCATCCTTTTATTAACTATGCAAGCTTGAGCAAGGTACATAACGCACTTTAACCCCTGCATGATACCCTTGCCTGGAGATACCAGAGAACATGCAAGTTACAAGGGAACCTGTGCAAATCAGATGTCTAGCTAGCACCTATCACTGACTTCCACGTGTTAATCTTGTCAGGCCTGTGTGCACTCGCCTGTGTTGTGGAAATCTTTGGTGTCTATGCGGTTCTCTTTACAGCTGCCTATGAGGCAGAAGAGTACACAATGCAATTGTGATTCTGATTGTACTTTCTTTTGTCTAATCAGCACAGCCAAGGATGGATTTTTTTGTGTGAACACATAAAGCATTACATGAATTGTGAACAAAAACTGGATAATAAAGTAACAACACCTACCCATGACTGGGAGAGTCGCAGATCTCATCCATCAGTTCTATACAACCAAATGAAGATTTTCAAAAAAACAAATAAATAAATCATGCTGATCATGCTGATGTACAGATACTTTCAAGCTGGCCCTTCCCATGTCTCCATTAGAAACTCAGTGTGGAGATGCCTCTCCAGGGTCTTCACTATGTCCCCCATGCCCACTTCTCAGAACTTCCCTCGGGAACCTGCCACCACTGCTGCCACCTTCCTCCATGCTCCCTTTGATTTCATCATCACCATTAATAACATTATAAGCCTCATTACAAGGGTTATCTTGCCAAGCAAAACTGCTCCAACCTGAGCCCAACTCAGAAACCGGAGTCAGCAGCCATTCTCCTAAGATGCTTTCTGTTTCTTGCCTATGGTGTATTTTACGTGGCACACTTGGTAACTATTAGCATAACACAGAAAATAGACTTCATTGTTAAAAACAAATTTATTGCAATAAGTGCCAAGCTAGATGTCCAACATGACGATATGGCCATAAGTAGAATAAAGAGGCATCACCACCCCCAAATTAAATAAATAAAACAAAAGAAATCATACCTCTCCCTCCTTGTGAGCCCTGCTTGCAACTCTCTTCCACGGAGGATTCCTAGACATTCAACTTCTGGCTTCATTCCCAGACATGCCCTCCCTCCGCTGGAGCCTCCCACCCCCTACACTTTGGCTTACAACTGAGGTTGCAAAATGCCTGCCTACATAAGTCCTTCCCTTACCGGTGTCCTTTATACCATCTTTGTTGAACCAACTATTCTTATGGACTAATAGACACCACCAAGTTGGATATGTAAGCATATGTACACACGTGTGCAGACATTTCTCTAGTACAAAATAATTTCAGAGTCCCTTGGCACCTGTGTCTCAGGAATTCGTTTTTTATACTGGCACTGACATAGTTAAATGAATAAAAAGTTTATAGTCTAGTGTGGCTAAGTGTCAACAGAACCATCATATTTCAGTTGTGGGTCGCATGCTGCCTGAGGCATCTCAGTGAACTCTATAAGTGAAAGAACAAAGGAGCACAACATTTCTGGGGTTTGTGAGTTTTGAAACGCTTATGGCGTCTTTCCTTTCGAATTGCCGCCCCGTTGCGTGTGAGAAAAGTTGGTGGTTTTGTGCTCAACTCCATTCATTTCCTTGACATCCTTTGATGCTGGGCCAGCTCCCCAGCCACCATTCTTCCTTGTCACACGGGTCCTGTCAGGGCAGTTCATTCAGTAGCCATCATCGCAGTGAACTATATCCCAGCAGCTCCAGATGGAGGAGTGGGGGTAAACAGCTCCCTTAAGAGTGTTCTCCAATGTGATGCCATCAATCACCCCACAGCTGGGACCAAAGAACCATTCAGAGACTTTCCACCAAAAACGGCATATTTCCTAGTGTGCGACTTCCTCCAAAAGAACTGCACATCCTCATGCATCAGCACTCGGAAACCCTCAGCACCTGATAGCTGCCCCCTAATTCATGTAACCACAGCCATTAATATTCATCTTTATGGTTAAACTCTAATGGATATTGTATTTGGTATCACTAACTTTGCCTTGGGGAGGAAAAGTCTTTTGTTTCTTCCATAAATCATAATTTTAAAAATTCAGGTTGTTTTGCAGTGTTAATTGGCACACTCAATTATCTTTGGGGTTTGAGTCCATAACTCAGTTAAAGGTGACAGCAACCGCAGGCAGCCAGTGACATGAAGCAGCAGCAAGTCTTTTCTTGTGCAAGCAGCAAGGAGCATAGCTTCTTCCTGAAGCCCAGGTTAAAACCACAAGCAACCATTTGGAACATTGAATATAAGCCTAGGCCCTACACACTGTAGGCAAGAAATCCTCCTCGTAATGGCTGCAGGGACACATCCCTTTTCCTGCAATGCACACAGAAGTGCAGTGCTGTGACCCTTTCATGGACTACAGGACGGCGGGGGAGTCACCCCTGAGAAGGATAACAAGGCCTGCTTATAATTATAACTTCTCCTATGAAATTTTGAACACAAGTTAAGGCATTTTTATCTACTTAACAACATTATTTAGATGAAGCTAATAAAAGCCATTGCCTCAAGAATAAAGAATAAAATATTAAAGGACAATAACCTCTGCTCTTTGTTAACTCTCTTCATGTGCTGTGGCTTTCCCTCCCTCATTGTCCTATGCTGCAGAAACTGGAAGGTTATCTCCAGAGCTCCACATGCCATCCTCTTCAGTACATCGAATTCCTATTGTTTAATTAAATAAGAAAAATTAATCCACCTATAGGTAAAGAATGTCTATTTTCATCAACATATTTTCTATTTCGGCACATGTGGACACACACGCATACACACACGTATACACACACGCATACACACACACACATACACACACACACACACACACACACACATATACACACACCTCTTCATGGATGCCCGCACCTGTTTTCCTTTAATTTCAGCCTTGAAAATGTAATGAAGTTCCAGGACACCTTATCCCTAGATAAAATGGAAATGCCTGTAACTCCATGATCATGTATGAACTAATGCACATGAAATGTCCTGAGGGCTAAGGTCTCCTATCTCAAATTAGGTAGCAGGACTCGGATACTTTAGCATGTGAAGGTACTCCTCATACAAACCTGGTGACCTTCCACCCCTGAGCCTTCACGAAAACCCTGATGTGGGAGCACACATCTGTAATCTCATCACTCCTTGGGAAATGGGGAACGGAAACAAAGATGTGTTCAAAATCTCAAGGGCCTGCTAGCTTATGGTGCAGAAAAAAAAACAATAGGAGAGCCGCTGCCTCAACAACAGATGCGCTGTGAGGAGTTCTTCAGCCGTCCTCTGTGCACACCCACCCACACTGACACCTCATGCGCTGCGAAATAAATAAATAAGCAATGAAGCCTGAGAGTGAGTTTGTGATGACCGATGAGAAAGTAGGCGGAGTCAGTAAATAACAACTGAGATGGAGACTTGGGAATTGTCCTGCCAGAATCTACTTTTTAGCTGCAGAAACATTAAACTGCTAAATGGAGTCACCTTAAACTGGAAAAGGGGTTTAGATGATTTGTAGCCACACAATTGTCAACAGCTGAAAGGGGAAACATTGTGAAATTATTTGGGAAAACATCACACCGTCGTGATAATAGTACAATTAATCTAATTTTTTCTGTGAACATCTGTGGCGCATCTCACAGTCATGTGATTTTGTGACTTATTAAGGCATTGAGTCCTTTTTATCAATCAGAAGACAATGACCATAGTACAATGCAAACTCCAAGCAGAAGATGTACATATTTTAAACTCAGTACTTACTATTCTCACATAAAGGCACTACCCCCTTTGCTAAGAGAAACCACACAATATGAGGTCTCCTGGTCTGCAGAGATGGCTCAGAGGTTAAGAACACTGCTGCTCTTCCAGAAGACCTGAGTTTGACTCCCAGAACCTACATGGTAGCTCACAGCCATCTGTACCTTCACTTCCAGTTCCAGGGGATCCAATTGTATCTTCTTGCCTCCCAAGGCACCACACACACACACACATAATGCACAGACACACTTAGAGTCAAGGCAATTAAATCTGTCAATCAACCGTTTTCACTCTAGCTTGTGCCATATCTGAAACACTCACCAGGAAACGCCCAGCATTATTCCTCACATGTTTGTGTTGGTGCTGGGCTTCTGTGTGATAAATTTTGGGCCATGGGTTCTATCAGCAGAAGATGGCTCATCCTGGAAATTGACTCCTCCTGGAAAGCATGTGCTCATTCATCTTTACAAAAAGGCCTAGAAGCATAAGATGTTCCAGGACACTGTCTTTCACTGCTTCAAAATGAGGCTTTGGCTGAAGCAGTGAGGACTTTGGGGGGCACACCCTTTCTGGGGTTCCCTCTTGCCTCACCCCTCCCGCATTCTAACAGATGGCACAAACTGTAGTTACCCACTGGCCATATCTTGTTAGGAGGGCATCCTGACAGGACAAGAAGCAGGAGGCTGTGAGGCTCTTGCCCGGGAGCCCTTCTGTTGGTTCTCAGCACAAAGACCGTAGGAAGAGGACCTGAACATAAAAGGCGGGAGTCCAGAGTCACTAACAGACTGAGCGACAGAGTTAAAAGATGTCTATTTGTGAAACGTGGCACCCGGAAGCTCGTTTCACTCTCACTCAGATCCTGTGAGGTGTCAGACAGGACTCAGAATCCCTGCCTCGGCTGAAAAAAGCAACTCCTCGACTGTAGTTCTGAATTAGGCAGGAGAAACTGGGGCTCAGTTGTAGACCTTATGGCTGTCAGGCTGTCTCTCTTCCCACCACAATGCACACAAAACAAAAGGTAAATAATAATAATCATTTTTATTTAAAAAAAAAGACCTAAGAATCTGGAATGCACCAGATTGTATCTGACTGTATCAAATTGGCATCAAAGTAGTGTGTGTTCTCTTATCAGCCAGGGTATTTTAATTGAGATAAGGAGCCAAGAAACTTATAAATGGAATCTTTAGCAGAAAGCAAAAGAAAAGTATATTCCTAAATATAAAAAGTCAATAGATACTTTTTTGAAAACAAATGAAATATGAATTTGAACCCCACCCCCATGAGAGACTAGATTGAAATATGGAAATTATTTGGGTTTTTTACTTAAGGGGTTGAAAAGCGGGAAAAGCTCTGGAGACAGAGGCTGCCATAGGCCTGTTGCTGCTTGCTTTCTCACCGCCAAAGCCCAAGGTAAATTATTGAAATGGTGCGGCCACTTCCTAAATGGCTGGGATAGCTGTCCATAAAACATTAACATGACATTTCTGCAGCTTGACAGGTCACCTGGAAAAGAAAGGGTGGAGAATACGCAAGCTCTTGGTGAAGATGGGACATTTGCTCAGATAAAAACAAGCAAGCACCAGGCAGGTCCGGAGGCCAGCTTCAAGGAAAATGGGAAAGAGAACATGAATGCTTAAAGCCGACACAGAAATAGATTGAAGTCAGCTGCCTGCTGTACTATGAGCAGGCAGCAAGAAAAGCGTGGAAGGCCTTTTGTCTCCTTCTCTACTCTCTGAAGAAAAGATATGCTGGACTACACTATGCCTTTTACTTATGATTCTGCTAAGTAACTGAGCTACGTGTCCTCTGGTACACAATGAATGAAGGCATCTATCCATCTTGTCTGGTATTTGTCTGGTTGGTTGGTTTTTGCTTTGGCATGCGTCCGTGAGTGCACGAGTGCGTGCATGCGGCATGCGTGTCTGTGTGTGTATGTGTGGGCAAAAACGAATATTCCTTTCCCCAGTAACCATTTTTCTTTAATTTAAACCATTACTGGGTTCCGGGTAAAAGATCACCAGTACACTCCAGCTAGAAAAGCAGGTAGGTTAAATACAGGCCTTCACCTCTCCCTCTGTTCATTCGAAACCCACCCTCCCCCCACCCTGTTCTGTGCAGACCACCTGCCTCCCTTTCCCCTTCCCCTTCTTCAGTGGATCACACAGATCTTTATCCCTTTGCTCATTGCTTTATCCCAGGCCCCAATTCTAACAGACCATCCCTGGGAACCCCCAGACCACTTCCACCACCGAAGCTGGTAGGCACGTTCATTACTGCTCAGCCAGAAACTGAAAGCAACCTAGTTTCCCCTCGACAGAGGATGGATATGGAAAATCTGATACATTTACACAGCGGAGCATTATTCAGCCGTAAAAAGAAAATAAATCATAAATTCTCAGGTAATAGATGGAACTATTAAAAAAATAATCCTGAATGAGGTATCCCAGACCCAGGAAGACACACACAGTATAACCATATGTAAGATAATAATAACCAAGTCACAACTTATAGAACCATAAAGATTAAGTATACAGTAAGGGACTAGAGATGACAGGTAGATCTCATTAGGAAAGAAAATTTTAGATAATTATGGATAGTTTGTTTATAAATGTTCTTTTACATTTAAAGGGGAATATGATATAGATTTGAATAATTTGTATTGGTATAAATTTTTATTTATTGATACAAGTTTAAGGTCAATTTTGTTTATATGTATATGTATTTCTGATCTTGATTAAGGTATTGTGATTGTGTAGTTCATTTAAAAATGTAATGTATAATTAAAAAATATAGGTTAATAGATAATCTCTATAATAGTCATGTTTGTAGTCATGTTAGTTAGATTTTCTAGATATATAGAGATATATTTCAGTTAAATAGGCAATCTGGCAATTTTCATATCTTTCAAAGACTACAAAATATGGCATTTGAAATGTTTTAATAATTTAGGACTTTTCATGACGAGACACGTCTGCTCCTGGTAGCACCAACTACTTCAAGAGGAAGATGGGCATCAAAGAGGCTCCTTATGGAGTTTGTTCCTGCTTCATGAAAGCGTATGCAAGACATTCTACAGGACACAAAAGAAAATTACTGAACTGTCTTTAAAATTTCCTGATTCATAAAAATGTCTACTGGATACTATGGGCCTGTAGGCTGAAGATGGATGCCCCAACGGTACAGAAAAACTTTGGGTGACTGTCCAGGCAGCAAGATGTCTCTGTCATCTCTAAGAGTTTGGAAGTTGCTTATTTCTTGTTTACTTAGGTAATATTTTATCCTTCTGGAGTCTTTGATGGAGTTAAAAAATAGATAGTTAGTTATAGTAATAGTTTTCCATTGTTATGATAAAAGATAAATTAGATCTAAATATTGTAACTGTAATTCTTGCTTGATAACTGTTTTGTTATATGTGATTTTACTATGTTAAAGTAAAAGCCTTTCTTTTTGTTTAAACAGAAAAAGGGGATATGGTGCAGGAGGTGCTTCTTCATTTGTATTGCTTTCATTGGTTGAATAAAGAAAACTGCCTTGGCCTTTTGATAAGTCAGAAATCAGGTAGGCAGAATAGACAGGATGGAATGCTGGGAGGAAGGGAAGTGTGGTAGATGCCATGCTTCTCCGGCCCAAGATGAACACTGGTTAGACTCATGCCGGTATGCCACATCCTCGTGGTGAATACAGATTATTTTAAGTGGGCTGAATCAAGATGTGAGAGTTAGCCAAGGAGAGGCTAGAACTAATGGGCCAGGCAGTATTTAAATGAATACAGTTTCTGTGTAATTATTTCAGCAGCCGGGAATAGGGCAGAAGGACGCAGCCCATACGCCTCTTAAATGGATCAAGAAGAGAGATGAAGGGGTGGGAGGATGGGGAAGAAAATATAGCAAGAGATAGCTAAAATTAAGGGTCATTTGAGGGGCAGTATGAAAATTTAATACAATAGAAATTCCTTAAAATACATACATATATAAAGATGATCTGAATCAAATCACCAAATGATAGAGGAAACACTCCCAAGTGGATGTCCACGTTGTCAAATGAAGCTTTCATTGCTAAGACTGGGTTACATATAATTGTTTGCTTGGCCACAGGGGGTCCTGGGAGAATCCCCCAAATAAATCAGGCTGTTACCAAGACTGTAAATTCCTCTCCAAACTGTTGGCAAGGCCACATTCCTGACAAGACCTACGCGGCCTTTGAACATGGGGAAGTTAAGGTAGTGCCTACGTAGAGCTTTCTCCCTTATGTTCTAGGTCCTCTGCGTGCTACCAAAGAGAGAAATCTAAACAATAAGCCAGTCACAATTCCTTTGATCTACGATGGTGTCCTGCCTGCAAGACACCCTGTGGCAAAGACAGCACAAAACTTGTGAAAGTAAGCAACCAATATCTGGTCTGACTTAAGGCCCACTCCATGAGATGGCGCCCATACCTGACACTGCTTGGGTGACTAAGAAACTGAGACTAGACAGCCCAGAGTCCTAGAGTAAAACCAGATACCACTGTTCTTAAAACATAAATTAATTAACAATGAAATGACTCCTGATGACATTCTACATTACTCATAGATCAGTGCCTTGCTCAGCCATCATCAGAGAAGCTCCCTCCTGCAGTAGAAGGGAACAAACACAAAGCCCACAACCAGATGCTATACAGAGAGTAAAAGAGACCTTAGTACACTCAGCCCTAATTGGAATCAAATCCCTCCCCTCAGGGCTCAGGAAAACCTATGGGAGAAGAGGAAGAAAAAATGCAAGAGCCAGAGGGAATGGAAGACACCAAGAAACAAGGCCCTCTAAATTAGCATGGTTAATGCTCTTATGAACTCATAGAAACTGAGGCAGCATGCCCAAGGCCTGCATGGGTCTGCATCAGGTCCTATCTTTATATATTATGGCTTCAAGTTTAGTACTTTTATGGAATTTCTGAGTGTTTGAATGCGTGGGCACTGATTCTTGTGTCTTCTTTTGGACTCTTTTCATTCTGTTTGCTTGTTTGTTTTGTTCAATTCTGACCCATTAGTTTTTGCTTTATCTTATTTTATGTTATTTTATTATTCCTCAGAAGCCTGTTTATTTCCTAACGAGAGACAGAAAGGGAATCAATTTGGATGGAAGAGGAGGTGGGGACAAACTGTTAGGTAGAAGGAAGGGAAGCCATAATCAGGATACATTATGTGAGAAGAAAATCTATTTTAAATAAATCAAAAAAGAATAAAATAAAATGAATTGCAAAATTACATGATAGGTAATATGTCTTCCACAAAGTAATAACCCCTAAAAAAATATAATTAGGTTCTTTGAATGTAGGCACTAAGGCTCAAATTTTTCCCTGTTGCAAATGATAACATATCCATTCTTGTAAACATGCCACAGTGTTCTGTGTGTGTGAATTCACTGGTCCCTGGGATCATTTCTATATTAATAGCCTTTACACACAGTACAAACACAACTTTACTGTACTTTGTGAAAGAAAAGGTCTTCCTCTATGATATCATCAACAAAAATTGGCACACCAGGGAATTTATAGAAATAAGTTTCAAGATATATGGTGAGATAGTTGTTTAGATAAGTGTTGGCTACAATGGTATGAACAAGTGCCATAGGGCAATGGAATTCTTCCAAGTCTCCTGGCTACACATGCAAAAACTAAGGCAACAGAGAAGAGCAAATACTGCAGGAGTCCTAGCAAGGAGATTAGTGTACCGAATGCCTCATTCTAAGGGGATTCTTTTCCTTTATTGTGTATGTTTTTCTTTTTATAGTGCTGTATAATTAGAAACAAAAATTTGTGACACTAGATTTTCTTCACCCAGAGTATTTTTCTAAGAGCACAGCTTTGGAAAGCACTGCACCAAAGTACTGAAAACTCAGGGTGCTAGAACACCTCAAAAGGCATCTTCCTGACCTTTGCTTCCTGTCTCCAAGCCCTCTGCTTCCTCTGAAATGAGATAGAAGTCAAAATTTCTGCACTCAAAGATCAGTCATGGAAACCAGATCTCACTCCATCTGCTAAAGCCAAGCCTCAAAACGTTGAGAGATCACTTGTCCACCGCTCCCTTTCTACTCAAAACACCTAGAGTGGCAGAAGTCCTGCCCCATCAAAGAGGAAGAAACGCCACACTGAGATGCTCAGAGGACTCCAGCAGACAAGCTACCCATTATTAGCATTAGTTAGACTCATTTCGTCAGTAACCATTCTCTATCACACAAGCTGGAAAGTAGACAGCTTTTCCTCACCTATTTGGTCTTCATCCCTGAAGAATTCCTTGTCACATAAAATTCTGGTTTAAAAAAAAAAACATGCTGTGAGTTTCTCTTTCAAAGCCACCTTTTGTTTTGTTCGTCACTGGTGCCTTTATGAAGGAAAGTTACATTGCAAAGATGGGCTCGTGGGAGATGGAGTTGGTCCATAGAAATCAAATCTGCAGTGTCAAGGATACAGCTCCTGTCTAGAGCACATAAGACCTTGGGCTCAATTCCTGTCACCACAAGCAAATAAACCCAAAACATTATCCCTTCTCCCAAAGCCTATGTTCTCTGACCTTCCAACTCCTCTTGTCCTTACTATTTCTTTTATACTAACTGAAGGGACAAACTGGGATGAAATGGCGCTGATTCTGAATGAACAGCAGTATGAATGAAAGAAGCATTCATGGGAGAACTGACACCCCTGGACTCCTTGCCACCCCACCTTCTCATACCTCTTCTTGCCCCGTTTTGATGTACTTGAAGCATATGTAAATAAGAAAGCAACCACTGATGACAGAGATAAATTTTCCTCTCGTATAAGCAAGGTGAATTAAAATCAGAACCTAGCTGGTTATCTCCTACCTATTTCTTGACATCTACACATCACATAACTTCCCTGGATTAAGATTTTAGCAATGGGGCTGGAGAGATATCTCGGAGTCTCAGAGAGCTTACTGCTCTTGCGGAAGACCTGCATTTGGTTCCTACAACCCACATTAGGCAGCTCACTGCCACTTGCTAACTCCTGTTCCAAGGGATCTGATACCCTCTTCTGGCCTCAACAGGTACTGCATGCAAGTGCCTCAAACAGGCAAGCAGGCACACACACCAACACAAAAACAAATACATTTAAAAAGATTTTAGCTACAAAATGCTACTAATTATTTTAATGAACAAATAACTTATGAGCTAAAGGCCCTTTTACCAGGATACGTTATCGTTATTTAGCAAATCAGCAATAATGAAATGATGGGTTAAATAGTGGTTTCTGAATTGAGTTCAATTTTATGCCCTAGCGATTTTCTCAGGTCTTTAAGGTTAATGGGAAAAGGAAAGACAAAACTGAATGTGGCATATACTTACCATGCTGGAAAGGCTAAAATAAAAGTTATTGAAAGGAAACTGTTATCTCTTAAATTTTGTTTGCAGAAGGGATATGGGGAAGAGAAAATCTTTGTTATTAATGCATTGATCTCAGACTTTGCAAGCTTAAGAATCCAGGTAAATAGGGAAGAAATAATATACATGAGAGGAGGAGAATCAAAATCATTAAATTTCATTCTTGGTTATGCATTAATAGCCCACCATATATGCAGGGTGTTGCAATTTTTCTTATGAGTTAATACATTACATAAGACACCCATGCACCTCTAGTGCCTGACTCTAGTGGCACAGGTTCATGATGCTGATGATTAGCACGACGGCTTTTGCCCAAGAATGAAGCATATATAAGATTGTATCCGGTGCCTTTATAATTATTCACATCAAAGGAGCTCGTGGAGAGGCCAGCTGTGCACTGTGACAGACAGCACCCTGCAGGGAGGTGACAGTAGCTTGGATCCTCCTTCTTCAGGGCAAGCAGCCCCAGTCTGTATCAGAAAGGACCCTCGCTGTCCTTGTTTGTCCTCGCTCTCCTTCCTCAGCCCCCTATGGTGGACTTTCCATCCTGCCATGAGCCATATGGAAAGGC
Source organism: Ondatra zibethicus (assembly GCA_004026605.1). Lineage (NCBI taxonomy): Eukaryota > Metazoa > Chordata > Mammalia > Rodentia > Cricetidae > Ondatra > Ondatra zibethicus. The sequence goes on from PVIU01016424.1 coordinate 27,236, forward strand.
AAGGTCTGCCCTGTTCCCAAAGGAAGTTGTTAGCTGTGTATCACAGTTGGATCCTGGGGCTTCTGGGGACTTGACTTCTTCACAGGCCTGCTAGGAAGCCAATTGTTTGCTTCTCAAATCACTGTCCACTTTCACCTGATCTCTAAATCACAGGACAAATCTCTAAAGCAGGCAGGATTCTCCTGCGGGAATTACACGCTGTCATCCTGAAGCTTTCTTAACTGAGACTCTATGGCCAGGGTTAGGAGGAAACCAATCCCAGCTGATTCTCTTAGCATCACTCTTGAAAATGACTTAAAATCTGAAATATTTAGAAATAATTGTAATCTCAAAAATATAAAATATTCTAATAATGAAATTAGGTATATAGAAAGAAAATAAATAATAAAAAAGCCCCAGTAAATTGTTCAATGTGATCATCTAAAACTTGGGGTTTAGAAAGACTTTGTGGCCAATTATTGAATTGTTGTGATCTCGGAGGAGTCACATGACCTTGCTGTTCATCTGTTGTACATCTGGAAAGGAATGCAAGCATGTTGGGGTGCATGCACACATGTGTCTGTGTGTGGTAAGGGAGGGTGTAGATTAACAAAAGTCACTAGGCAATCAAAACCACTACATATGTGTATAAGACATCAGAAAGCCATTAACTATTGGCAGCCCTCTCCCATATTCATTCGTAATAAGAATTTGTTTGATGTAGCTACCAGGTGGCAAAACACTCTACATTAGTTCCTAGGGAGAAAAAGCAAGTTTCTTCTATTAAAAATGGTTTTCCTTTGGAATAATGTGAATCTTAAAGCAGATTTTAGTAACCTTTTTTCATGTCTACTAAGCCTGGGACTATAAAGTATCCTAACACACTGGTCCAACCACATGCACTATTGAGTTTCTTCTCTTCATTGTTACTGGAGGAAACTGAAGCCTCCTCCTCCTCTGTGATGAGATGACTTTGTATGACAACCCTTAGAGAAACATCAAGCTTCAAGAAGACATGGCTCAGAGGTTAAGAGCACTGGCTATTCTTCCAGAGGTCCTGAGTTCAACTCCCAGCAACAACATGGTGGCTCGCAACCATCTATAATGAGATCTGGTGTCCTATTCTGTCATACAGGCATACATGCAGGCAGAATACTGTACACCTAATAAAAATAAATAAATATTTTTTTAAAAAAGAAGACAACAGCTACTGTATCCTGTACCAGTTACGAAGCTCCTCTCAAAGGTTTGCAAATACCTTCTTCCATTCACATTTACACACTTCCGATATCCAACTCCTCCCAACAGCTGGAACATGAGGTCTCTGCCTGTGCCAAATGCCATGGTGCTGTGACTGTGATCCTAAGCAGGACTGTGAAAAAGAAAATTCACAATTTCACTATGTCAAGAAATGTGGAAGTTGTGGTTCTTGGCATATTTTCTTCCTATCAGGGCAATACTTCAGGACACAGCTCCATTTGAGCTTCTGAGGCCATGCCCTCTGTCGATAGCACTGTTGGATAGTCATATTGCCTTTCCAGTCTTAGAAATGCAAGCTTACACAGGGAACTGTTCCTTCTTTTTCTTTCTGTTAGGTTTATTTTGTTTTTATGTGTATGAGTGTCTTCCTTCATGCTGTATGTCTGTCACATGAATATCTTACACCTGCAGAGGTCAAGAGAGGGTGTCAGATCCTGTGGCACTAGAGTTGAGGATGGTTGTGAACACTCAAATGTGTGCTGGGAATGTATGCTCTTTGAATAGTAATAAATGGTCTTAGCCACTGAGGCGTCTGTCTCTCCAGGCCTGAACAGTTCTGTGTGTCACCTATTCTCCCATCCCTCCAGGTCCTGTGTGCTTTCCTCCAGGTGAGTCACTTGGTGCTCATCACTCTGACATTTGCTCTTCCCCGTTTCTGCTTCTGCCCTCCTTCCCCTTTTAACCCTGCTTTCCCTTGTTGCAATATTAAACTCAGGCCTCAGGCATGCCATTCACCAGACAGCCAACCATGGCTATTCTTGTGAAGGAAAGTGTTAGTCAGCGTTACTTCTTAAAGCATGGTAAGGAAGCCCAGGAAGAAAAAGGATGGGCGCTAAGGCAATAGAGGCTTGCAGTTTAAGACAAAGACGGTGCTTGAACCCATACACAGGATGGCCGAGTGGGAAGTCACAACTGGAAAACAAGGAGAGAGAAAGATACTCAGAGGAATCATCAACAGAAAAGTAGATGCTGATTAAACCTTCCAACAGGATTCTAGTCAAAGACCAGACAGGGTGCACTGATCTCTCTCGTGAGACAGAGAGACTGCAGAACCCAGGTGCTAATAGGTTCTCTCTAAACTAACGGAAAAGTTCTTTCTGGAACTGGATTTTATAGGACAGCATATAGGCCTTGGAGAGGTTTCAGAAGTCTTACTAAACAAAGGATTTCAAAAGCCACTCCTACATCAGCATCCCTGTCTTTCTCACGGCTCTGCAAGCCTCTGTCTTGATGCCACCACTGTTCTCATGTAGTACATGTTTATGAGTTATGTGCCTGGCACACAGATTCCCAACGGAATCTCTTGAAAATTGAAGCCTTAATCCATGTCTAGTCTCAGCACCTACCAAAAAAAATGTTCTCTCCTTCTCCTGGCTTTAGCAGCCACTCATTGGCCCTTCTGTGATAACAAGACTAAACCTGGGTTCTCAGACTCTGAGAATGTATGTCATGAAATTCAAACATTCGTCTAGTTCTGTACATGTGATGAGTAATTATGTGACTAATAGGCTTCTAATTGACGAGCGTGATTGTAGACGTCACTGAACGGAGCAAAAAGTGAAGTGTGAAGCCTGACATGGAGGAAATCATAATTCAGAAAGCATCCATGAATCTGTGCCTCTCCATCTAATTTCTGTCCCCAATCATCCATCTCATTAAAAATATTCTAAATTTAATGATGTGTCCATACACCCCCACTCTGCCTATTGTTAACACATTTTAAACCTACTTGTGTAAATTTTGAACTCCTTCATGCAAGGAAAAATAAATATGATTGTATTTTCTTATTTCCCACATTTTACATAAATAGACTTAGATATATACTACTTGGCACCTTCATTTTTCTCAGATATATCTTGAATATTTTTCTAAATTAGTACACAGAAAGCTTCATTACTTTTCATAACTGAAGAATACTCCATTATCAGAGCATACCAAACTTTATTTAATCAGGATTCCTATTACAGGCTGTTTCCCCGCTCCAATTTCATACAGTTTATATGTCACATTATAGACTTTGCTGGGTCAGAGTCTAGAGGCATAGTCTCTCAATCATTAAGTTTGCGGTTGCACTAACTTTAAAGCCATCATCTCACTCTGCTGGCATCACGAATACATCAGTGTTTTATAAGTAAAATGCTAGTCTTTTTCACGTGAAATGGAACTAAGTCATTTCCCCTTTATTGTATGTTTAAGTGATTTATTTTCATAAAAAGGGGGAACTTCACATTTATCATTGTGAAAGCCCATTTTGTTTGTTTCAATTCATCATTCCCACATTCTAACATGACTTCTTGCATCTTGACTCTGTTATTAATCATATCAGCTACTCTTTACAGTTTGGGAGCCTGCACAAATTTGAAAAGTGTGTTTCTATTTTTTTTTTATCCAAATAATTGATCTTCTTGCTCTATGTAAATAAAAACCTTTCTTGGAGGATGAAATCTCCTTCCTCATTCTTGCAATTTATTTTCTTTGGAGAATCTTGACCTCACCCTCTCAGCATTCCCTGGATCTTTCTTAGCACTGCTTTTTTTTTTTTTTTACAACACCTGTACCGCCCTTCTCTCGTATGACACCTCCCCTCCCTTCAGTTTTTCCTGTCCCTGCTATATCACATTAAAGGGATTCTACTGGACTATGTTAACATCTGCTCTACTTTCTTCCTTTGGTCTGTACTCAGGATATATGCTTCTGCCCCTCCTCTTCTTGCTACCACAGGATCACCAGGCATCTCTAGCTCACGAATCTTGCCACAGGACCTACAGATGTTGATACGTCAGTGTTTTGAACAACATTAGACAGGAGTGCCTGCCGGAAAACATTTGGTTATTCTGGATATGAGCTTGCTGTTCTCCACTGAACCTCTGTGTTAAACTCACCTTGTTTCTGATTGTCCTGCCTCCACCAGGTGTACCAATAAGTGAGCTGAGTGTGTGACACTCAGAATAAAGTTTGAACACTGATCTGGAGAACCCCATAGTCCACCCAAGTTGATACATAAACTTAACTACCATGGACACTGAAGGTTCATTTTATGTTGATGCAGATTAAATTTCAGGCCACCCAAAGAGAATTAATCTTAAGAAAGAATGAAAAGCTAGAGGAAAGTAGGACTTCCACAGTTCCCATTCTTCCCTGTGACACTATGCCTTTAGCTCACTTGAATTTCCACACTGACCTCTGCATACAGAGTTTGAATTTGGTATTCCCTGGTTTAAGTCATATTGTGAAGAAAAGTTTATGTCAGTCTTTGAAAGAGGTAGTTTTGAACATGCTTTCATATGCATTATAGATATTACACAAGAAAACTAAGAAGCATGTAAAATATATATATATATAAAGGTGACTTGAGAGTTGAAATTCAGGCACCCAGGCCACCCCAATGAGTTCCAAAGGATTTTAAAAACCCTGACACCCTCTTCAAGTCTCCTGGTTACTCCCAAGTTGCAATGATAAAAACCAGCATAGGTTGCGCTGCTGGTTTCTTGGAGCATTACTATAGACCACATTGTATAAGCACAAGAGTATGTGATGTTGGAGTATTGTATGACACTATTCCTAGGGTGACTTGAACCAACATCTCAAGCCAGACAAGGTACCAACAACAGACCAAAGTAATAATACCACCAAAACCAATAAGTTTCTTGCAATGGTTTACAGAAGCATGGTTCACTCGAAGCTAATGTCATCACCAAAGTTTAAGTGAGTATAGGTGATGTTCATAAAGGCCAGAATCCTAGAGCTTTCTGCATTACTGGCTGGTTGTTTGACATATTGGAGAATTCTTCCACAGTTTCCTCTTTCCTGCTTACATAGTCTTTGGTGGGCAAGGCCTGGAGTATCTGGTCAAATTCAGGGACTTCCTGTGACTTAAGAGTAGGTTTCTCCCTGAATCTTAAGAACTGCCCCCCTTTACAATCTTAACCAGCCTTCCTCCTGGATGAAATGCTTTGGCCAGGAGGAAGCAGGGTGAAGTAATCTTTAGGTCTTGCACTGATTGAGAGGGAAGTGAATCTGAAAGTGAGTGAATAGCCATGGAGATCATTAGCTATGCGCTTCTTTAAAACATTGACTTCTTAATCCTTAATTTTAGACAACTATTGGCAGCTTCTTAATGCCGAGAGGTACAGGCTAAGATGTAGCCCAGCAATGACTTTGAGCTGAAAGAAAGGAATTCAAATTCCATTACAAAAGTGGACTGAATTGATCAATAATGGTTTCCTCTACCCAGGTTTTCTCTAAGATCTTCTACTTGTCAGCTCCTGAACTTATATGAACTTGACATTATAGTCTGATGGACTATAAACAACATTTGAAGGAAAAAAATCAGCCCTTTAAAAAAAATGTTCTTTTGCATAATGCTGACTTGGCAAATATAAATACATTTCCTTAAATTTGTTTCATATAATAAATATAATACTCAGGTTAGCTAGGAGACAACTGGGAAAATACCTTTGTGACAGAAACTCTACAAATAGTTAAGCCACCCACCTTGGCAGTTGTCTCTTCAGTATAGTGGAGGTGAAGGAAGAGAGTAGTGTTTATAATTATGTTCTCAACCACAGACACATAATATCACTGCAGAGGCTTCCAAAGATTAACCCATTTTTAAATTGAAACAATGTCATCGCCTAATTTATCCTTGAAAGAAATGGTAAACAAGGAACTTCCAATTCTCCACATGCAGAAAACAAAAAAGTCACAAATCAGGAAGAGAAGACTCATCCTAATGAAAAAAACAAAACCAAGAATTAATATGGGACAGAGTTGGAAGACAATGTACTCTTTTGGAGTTTCATTATTATCAGAACTGTAAGATTTCTAATGACACTTGAGAAGGGATACAGCAAGATGAACTGGTTTCTAGAAAGAAATACTGTTTGAGCTTCCTGAAACTCTTTGTTCTGAGAGGCAGGGATCTGGGGCCAAATGTGAGGATGATGCAGAATCTGATGACCCTGAGAGGAGGAAATGAGCACACCTTAGAGCATCACTGATGAGAAAGATAGGAATGTGTGTAAGAAATGTCTCAAAGGAGCAACTGACAAGGAGTCATTTCTGACAAGAATATGACCAAAATACATTAAATGCAATATCAAAGCTTATACCCCTTGCAACGGAGACAATGAAGAAATCATTGGTAGGACTGGTGTACATAGGCTTATATACATAATGAAGTTGATTCTAAATCTGTCAAGTCTGAGGTAACACTAGAATGTATCTTCTATGAGCCATAGTTTCCTCTTCTATAATGTTGAGACTATGACGTTTCTCAGACTTTAATGGGGATTAGTTAAGGAAATAAAATGTGCATAGAAAAGTGTGCATTGTTAGCACCATCAATACACAAGGGCTTAATTTCAGCTTCCCACAAAAGGAATTCCCCAGTTCCTCAGATGTAACCTATACATATCCTTCCAATGTGTCTTAAATCATCCCTAGATGATTTATTATACCTAGAACAAGTTAAACACTATGAAAATCACTAAATAAGAAGGAGAATATGTATATGTCCTCAGGGCACGTGCAACTAAGTTTTTTAAGTATTTTTGATCCACAGTAGTTTGAATCCCCAATTATTGAAGACTAACTGTAGATAGTTTCCATTCTGACAAAGAATGTAGTATATGAGGTCTCTAATACAGTTGATACAGTCTTTTTAGTACCAGAAGTCCTTTCTATTTGCTGATTATTCTCTCTTCTGTCCATTCTATAGCTATCTTATTTATAATTATTCAGGTCCTGCCTCCTTTGTTAGACTTGCAAACATATATTTCCAACTTAGCTGGGACTTGAAATCCCCTCATCTGCTTGTCTTTTGCACTGCCTTTCCAGTTATCATAAATCTTACCACAAATAGTCACTGTTCATGGCTACACTAGCCTAATTCACAGGCTGTTTCCACATACTAGGACATCACATTGTGATGTAACCCTCACAAAGATGAACGATTATCCCTTTCATCAACCACTGAATCTCCAGCACTTCATGTGGTGGGGTCCCTAGTACCCAGTCACAGTTAATTCTGTTAGGATCACCAGAGTAGGAGGGAGTAAGAGACGCAAATGAAACATAAAGTCATGCAAATTAATGTCAGAAAGAAATTGCCATCAAATTACATACACACACATACACACACACACATACACACACACACGGAGTACCACATCCCTGTAACCATAGCACTCCAGATGTAAAGGCGAAAAGACCAGGAGTGTGTCAGTATGTGTTTGCTTGCACATATCTGTTGGAGTCCTGAGACCAGCATCAGGAGTCAATCTTGATTACCCTCCAGTTTTGCTCATTGAGTCAGGGTCTCTCAATTTAACCTAGATCTCCATGCTTTGGGTCATCTAACTAGCCAGCTTGCTCCAGGGAATCTCCCATCTCCACCTTGTGAGCCACAATTAAAGCTGGGATGCCACAAGCCCTGGGCATTTAGATGGGTTCTTGGGGTCCAAACTCACGTCCTCATGCATATAATAGCCAGCACTTTATTTACTTACTGAGCCATCTCTCCAGACCCAAGAACCAACTCTTAAAGTATGCTGTCATTCAGGAGTGAGATGCACGAAAGAAGTTTAAAGGAAAAGAGACTGTCATTCTGTGAAGTCACTACATTTTCTACTGCTGCTTTTTTAATGTGCTGATTCTATAGCTTTACTGGTGATTTATTTTTATTTCATCTATTCATTTGGTTTCTTGGAGACAGGAACTTTTATTATGTACCATAGTTACCCTTGTACTCACCACACAGCCCAGGCTAATGTCAAGCTAGAGGCAACACCCTCCTCTCAGCCTCTCAAGTGCTGAGGTTAAAGTGTGAGCCATCACACCCAGTTTGCTACTAAATGTTCTGAATGACCAATTATCCTATCTCAAAGATAGATCCAGACCAGTGCTCTATCCACTCCCGGCTTCTCATGTTCATTTGACTTCTCCACAGTACTGCCTTTGAAAGTGGATGAGTACACGAAAGGAGGCAAATGTCAAGCGACTGTGCTCACCATATTTCTGAGCAAATTAGTTTCATAAACTTCACCGCAAAGCTTAGGAAAGGGGAAGTAAGTAAGTATGGAAAGTTCTGTCTTCCGGGAGAATTCAGAAAGGTTGGGAAAATGAAGATTATGATATATAGAAAAAATAAAATTAGTTTCAAATCTTGGGAGATACAACTCTACTTTGAAATAAACAGGCCCTGCATTGAGCTATAGAAGGCAGCTGTAAATATGAAGTGTAATTTCCGCAGAGCACAACACTATCTTTGCAGCATTAATTAGAGTGTTTGAAATTTGGGGAAATCTGCAGCCTGGGGTAGGGTCTAACTTGCTTGGCAAGAAGGGGCCTTGTAGCCCTTTCCTACGAAGCTCTAGGCTGCTAACAATTATGTCCCTCAAAGAGGACAAATTTATTATTGGTGATTGTAGTAACACAGTTGCAGAAACACAGCCAAGAGACAGGTAAAAAAGAATGTTTACCAAAGAACTGAGTGAGAAGTTTATCTAGTCTCCAGTGGGGTTGGTATTTGTATAGTTCCTGTGTGGAAAGACCTCAGTCACCGCCAACGCCCTGATGTTGGTCTCCTCAAGCGATACATGATATTCTAAAACTTGAATGCTACTTTGATACAAAAAAGTAATCAAACATAACCCTGTAATCATTCTATACAAATTCCAATTGAAACATTTCTAGAAATCCCCTGGGATGAGAGAAAGTGACTAATAATGTCTCATTTCACAAAGAAGGAATAGATGGTATTTTCATATCTGGGTATGGAGAAGTACAGGTCAAGTGATCATCAAGCCTGGAGCTGATAGATTCTCTAAGGAAGAACTCAACCACACCACAATGTGAGTAGATGGAGTCCATTGGAACTTCAAAGATTAATTTTGCTTTTAGAAAACCCTTGGCTCTTTTTTTTTGCCTTTATATACCCACAACACAAGAGCTTTGAGTTATTAAACGGCATGACTGAGGCAGAAACACTGGGTCATGGTTAGGTCAAGGTGTGTAAAACCATCTTTAGGATTCAGAATAGAGACTTGTTTCTTGTCCTCGGTGCCTAGGCTATAACTGACTCCTAGTAGGTACTCAATAAACAGTTGGGTTGGATGAAAATGAATTAGTGACTGTATCACTAATTTAACTTAATCTAAAATATCATCTCCAGAATAAAAACTCTAAATAGTGGAACATCCTGGTACCATGAATGAAGATTTAGCCTGAAGGTAACTGAATTCGATTGTAATGATGAATTTATTTGACCTGAAAATCCCCTTTACAATTCAAAAAGCTCATCTAATAGAAGCCACCCATAATGTCTCAGGAATCCATCTATCTTGACATTCAGATCTCTATGAGCCACTGACTGATAAACCTGACTGACTGACACTCTATGTCAATCTTAGGGCTGTTTGTGAATTTTGTTCTCGCTCATAGCATGGATGAACATTGAAGCAACACAAAATTCTTTTATCTAGTTTAGGCAGGTGAGATGACCCAGTGTCATCCTAAATGCAGTCTCTAATGATTCCAACCTCTGATAACTTCTTCTTTGATTTCACATTAAGAAAATAGAATGGTGTCTTTACAACGGTGAGAAGTCCTTGTAATATTCAGCCTCGGAAGAAAATGAATCTCATCTGCTTGTTTTTAACCAACATGGTGAATCTGTGTCTGCCCTGTGCTTCTCCACAAGAACCTTTCTGAACCACCAGCCTATTTGTGGAGCCAGGGCTGTAGCACAAACAAGTACAGAATGACATCTGACTTGGCCTCGGGCTTGTTTCCTCCACCTTCACTCATGTAGCCAACTGCATAGAAATTCTTATAAGAAACAAACACTTAAACCACCTGGCTACCAGGCACCAGGTGACCTGAGCATAATGGAGTCACAGCAGCCAGCCCTAGGGGAAATGCTTCTCCTGCCACCAGTGGGACTCCAGAAGCTGTGGTGCAAATGGGAAAGATTTTAGTCTGTCTCACAGTTGTGCTGTTATTGTTCCTGCTGCTGCTGTTGTCATTGCTCTTGCTGTTTTAATTCATGCATTTAGTGGGCACAGATTGCCCACTACACATCAGGTGCTAGAATGAGACTAGGTCATGTATGACATGAAGAAAGAACCTTCTGGGACAAAGATTATTGCAAACTAAACTGTAAAAGAGACCAGATTATAAACATTATCGAGGTTCAACTTAAGCCATTCAGGATTTCTGTGTGCTGGGGAATTCCATATTAACAATTCCATGTGATATTGGTATTTTGGGAAGTTATTTTTAAAGCGAGATAAAGTATGAGTTCAAAGAAAACAGGTCTCTTCCTCTAGACACAGAGTTCTCCCTACCACGCCTTCCCTCTGGGTGGGTGGGGTGCTCAGGTCACTAAATGTGTTCCTTTCCATGACACATGAGTAAGACACAAAGCAAAGAAACTGCATGAGAACAAAGGAATTCTGAAATTCAGTGAGGACGGAAACTGTGTTTTCAAAACAGGACAAAAGCGCCAAGAGTAAGCATGGTAATTTAGCAAGTATAGCAAATAAAGATAGGGAAAAACACAGCAAACCTAAACTCATTTTTGTTCATTTTGGTAAGGTACATAGGTCCCTGAAAACTGAAAGCATCAAGAGCTAAAGATACAAGACTTCCTCTTTTCATGTCCTACGAGAGGCCTCATAGGTTCAAAATTCTCTTGGGAGTTTCTTAGAGAAAAGTCTCCTGAATTTGAGCTCACTAGAGGCTCACACATGTGCACAGATGTTTTTCCAGGCTAAACTTAGTGTCCTTGCCTTAGTATACAACTATTCAGAACCTGGCATTGACTTCCTCTTCCAGTGTGGCTGCAGAGCCCCTGAAATGCACATCTGGATAGTAGGCAGCAACACACTCTACATGTTCCCTATTACTAGCAGTCCTGGAGGACACAGACTGGGGCTGAGTGGTTTGTTTGTTTGTTTGGGGGTTTGGGGTGTCTCACTATGTAAATCAGTCTGATCTTCACAGAGATCAACCTACCTCTGCCTCCAGGGTTCTAGGATCAAAGGCAAGTGCTGCCACACCTGGGAAGACTGACTCTTCATCAGATCATGTAGGGCATGAGGATCCTGTGCCACATGCAGCTCAATGTGTTTGTCTCACTTGATTGCCAAGGCAAGTCTTCAACCTAGATAAAAGCTCATTTGTCAGATTATTTTAAAAGGGCAAAAAGTGGTTGACTAATATGCAAAGGGTAACAACTTGTGGCTGATAAGTAAATGTCAGATCCAGCAAGCTCATCTCCAAAACCCATCACTTTGCCATACTATGCTTCTTCCTTTGTAGTCTATTCCAAGTCTCGGGCCAGGGCACAGCACAGAGTGGATGTTCATTGAGTATTGTCTTAAGGATTGAATAAAAGACCAAAACAGCCCCACCCAGAGAAATCACTCATCTCTGTATCTCAACATTCGAAGGAGATTTACTGTTTATTTTAAAATTAAATTAAATTGCTTTTCTTAACCACACTATGACCAACTTGTGAAAGGAGACAGCTCGGAAATACATTACACAGCAAGGGACTATCTATGAAGAATTAGGTGCCCATACAGCACCACTAAATGGTATTGAGAGTTAGCAGTTAGCTATATTTAATAACATGTACTTAGATCCAAATATTTCAAGACCTTCATGAAATATTCAGGGCTTTATATTCATGAAACTCTCATTGCGATTCATAAATACTAACAATAATATTTTACTAAGAGCAGGAAAAAATGGTTATAACACTAAGTGATCTGATTTGGCAAAGAACTGTCAGTAAATCTCTGCCTAAGACTGAAATAGATACAATAAATCTAGCTATGAGGTCTCGAGAGAGAAGGCCTCGTTCTTTCAGACAGTCCTGCTCATCCCCCTGCTCACCTACATTGTTTTCTTCTTCCTACTTACTTTTTTGCCCTTATCTCAGGGCTCAGGCCTACCATTTGGCAAAGCAGGAAGGATGGAGAAAGAGAAAAGGGGACAGCTCCATGGGAGCCAGAAACTAGGAAATCCATGAATTCCCCAGAGAACACTTTCCCTCTCCCTTTCTGCTACATTCTTGGTTCCCTGCTATGACTCAGTGTGACTCAGTGTTAGAAGCTCGGAGTGTTCTCTCAATGGACCCAAAGGCAAAATTTTGTCTTAGTCCTTCAGCCAGAAGCATTCTAGAATTCTAAGGTCCTCTTAGTCTGATCCAATTTACTCCCGAAATAAGACCTTCAAGACAGAAAGCTGATGTTGCAAGGGCCTTCCCAGCATTTAACCAGTAGAGCTTCCCTTGGGGAAAATCTTCTTCATATACTGCCTTTCTTGGTGAGAATGTAGCAAAGCAATGTCAAAATTGGAAGAGAAAAGGCAGTTCTGTCATTCACGCAGGACAAGTGCATGGATTTATATCATTTGACATCTATTTATTAATATCTAATGGGCCTGAAATATATAAATCTTCTTTCTCAACACATTGATCTACAATCAGAGTATTGATCAGACAATAAAATACAGATTAACTGGTTTTTTGGCTTCCAAAAAGTACCACTGTGATTTAGATACGCTGACCTATTAGCACAAAATCAATATTTGAGATATGAATATTTAAATTTTGTGTTGAAATTGCATTAAGTATTTAGTGGGAGAAAATAAAATTATTCTAAGGTTTCAAATTAAGTGAAGTTAGCACCACAAGCAACTTACACTTTTCCCTGTTTCCTACTAAACGTTCTAAAGGGAAAAAAATGTATAATTTTCATTAGTAGAGAAATAATTTAAGTCAAGTATGATTGAAGAATATAAACTGTGAGTTACTGGTTTACATTAGTGTTAAAAATATTTCCCTTTTTGTATTAAAAATATTCCCAATGTCTGTACTTTTCTAGAACAAATTTCACAGAGATCTACTCATATATAATGACTAAATGAGCAAATAAGAATGGGAGTGGTGGTGTACAAAAGTATTTCAATTCATATGAGATGTAATTAGAGATATAATGTGGGACTCTAGTCAGAATGCCTCATAAGCTACACATAAAAATATTTATAAAGGCAATGTACTATAAGCTCTGTTTTTGGTGAGGAATATACAAATCTATTTTAATAACTAGAGTCTACAGGAATTGAAATATGTACTTTTGTATTTCTCTAAACTGTGGAACAGTAGAGAGATCATATCAGACAAAGCTTCATTGAGGGTATGAGAACTTAAGATGGGAGGAATGTTCACTAATTTTCGACACAAACTGAACGTGATATGAGAACCGTATATTGGTTTGATTCTTCTCCACTTTTCTTCTGTGGCAGTCTGGGCTCCCATCTGCTGGTCATTTCAAGAATTTAGAAATAGCTAACCCCTCTTCTTTGATTTTTTTTCTGTCCCTTGATGCTGGCATTCATTACCACCTTTACAATGTTGCACAGCATCCAGGCTCTGTGGCTTTAGTGCATGAACACAAAATAAAATCTCACATTAGAGGCTTATGATTATCTACATTGAATACTGTGGGTTTCTCTGAAATACAAGGAAAAGATAACACAATGTTTTCATCTGATCTTTTCGTGAAGATATGCAATTCTGCAAGGCAATGCTGTCCATGTAGCAGTTTCATTTGAAGGAAAATCTCTCCTAAATGACTAAAGGTCTTTTACTTTTTATTATTTTTGCCTCTGAGTTTTCTTCTAACAGAAGATAAAATAGCCTGAATGCTGACTGCCTCATCTCAAGAGTCCCCCTCAGTCTGAAAATTCTGCAACACTGTAAAATTAAGTTGGCGAAGATAATTCCCAAGAAATATTTTATTACACAACCTCTTTTGTCTGATTCAGGTCCTGAAACTCCAAACATTAACTAAGCATATTAATAGTCATATAAGAACATTTCTGTATTATTCTTAAACCAGTCTACTCCAAATAAAAGAAGAAAGATTTTCCAAAAGATTTAGATGATACATTTTCTTAAAGTAGTGTCACCTTCCTTTGTTTTCAGTATCTTCTCTTTTTCTCTTTTCTCCTTACTTTAAATTTTATTCTTTAGGGTAGTTTAAGTGTCTTCCCCCTGAGATATTAAATCTCAAATCTCCTATCACCTCCTTGACACTATTTTAACATACTCTTAAGTGGATTTAATAATTCATCTGCAATGAGCCATATTGTTTCATTTTGAATAATTAGATCTGACATCCATAGGCAAGAAAAATGAATAGATATTTTACTTGGAATTACTTAAGTTTTTCTCTTCTTTTCTATTTCTCTAAGCTAGGTAAAACTTTTGTTTCTAAAGAAAAGCAACCTGCTTATTCAAAGACCAATAGGAAACTATATGAGTCTTGGGAAAGTCAGTAAGAAAATGGAAGCAAGATCATTAAAACACATTAAATGGTCATTCTGGAATAAGAGGTATACCTGTTCAGTATGTGTCTTTACTGTATTCCAGGTTTAAATCACCCTAAAAGAACAAAGAACCACGTTGTAGAATCTACACAAATTCAATGGCCAAGGTAACAATGGGTTATTCGTTCAGGTTCATCAGAGGCATAGATGCTTATACTATGTAGCATGTTCCTGCTGAAGTACCCTCTGATAAGCCTGCTTTAAGCTACCAAACAAATCTAGTATCTCCTATGTTTAGAAACACGTGCATCCCTGTGAATTCTGCAGTCACAGCTAGTTGCTATCTATGTCTTTTCTCGCTTTCACACCCACGCAGCAGGAAAAGCTGTCTATGTGATGTGTGGAGTCTCAGGCCTCTTCCCTCTCACTTGATCTCAGCTGTTTAACTTTCCACCTCCCTCTCAGATGAGCTTGTTCTTCCTCAGGGTCACAGGTTGCTAAAAACTAATGGGAATGCTCCATGTTCTGCCTCTCTTTAATTTCAATATAATCGGGCTCCTCTTTAATTCTTGGCTCCTATAAGAGCATTCTAATTTTGAATCAATGTCTCTAACAATTTTACTTAATCTGGAACCCCCATCCCCTTTGGTTTTTATCCAGTGCTATCCATCACCAGGCTCTTCCATTCTTCTCACCCCACCTCCCCCGCAGCCTATGCCTAACCCGGGCCCATTCTTCCACTCCCACACTCCCGTGAAAAAAACTGGATATCTATCCATTCATTACCATCCTTTTTCTGCACAGAGCCTGTATGTCTTTGCCATGTCTACTGCCTCCTGACAGACATTGACCTTCTTTCTCCCTTCAAACTGTAGAGAAGCGTCATTTCCTTCATTTCTTCCTAAGCCACAGGTCTACTTACATGATCTTGTCGTTTAATCCCTCAGCATGCCACATAACTTCTTGGTCACACTCAGTGCAACCTTAATTACTCACATTTTGCATACGTTATCCTTCTTTTCCCTGAGCCGCTACTTGCCACACTTCCTAGGTATTGTGTGTGATGCTTAGGTTCTTCCTCCACAGACTCATAGATCATGAGGAACTATTATCCAAAGGAAGGTCATTATACTTGAAAAATAGGAAAACAGAAGGCAAAACCCTGTCTTAGGAGTTTAAAACAGGCTCTTGAAATGTGGCTTTCATTCCTTGAATCCACAAAACCCAATCCCAACACAAAAGACTGAAGGAAAAAGTGAGTAGAAGGGACTCATGGGTTGTCAGGATCCTGTTCTGAGAAGTAAGAAGGGCAAATGTGAAGCTCTTGTGTACTGGGACAGGGATGGCATGGTCAGCTCTAACTCGGGTCCATTCTCTTCTGAGGGAACATTTCAGTACAAGGGCACCATTTTCATCGAGAAGCAGCAGCAGAGGAGGAATATTCCAAAAGGCTTCCTCACAACAGGAATATTGTGGAGAAGAACCACTCTGGGTTGTGTAACATTTAGAGAGAGGGCTCAGTTCCATGCCATCATCATTAGAAAGATCTATCATTAGATGAAGACCCAAAGCCAAGATTTCTTCCAGTGGGAAGTAGATATCTAAGCAGGTGGCCAGTAGTCAGGAGAATAAACACCAATGCCACAGGACTTGCTCCTCCATAGCTTTAAGATACCACAAACACTTAGGGCTTATAGGAGAATCCAGAACCAAGGAATATTTCTTTAAAAGTGATGTTGGAACACAGGTTTAAAGCAGACAGGATGTTATGAAGAAATGGGTCCTCCAGAGCCTACACATCCGAGGTTGGAAGTACCAACTGGAGCAGTACATTTCTACCTTCCTGTGGTGCAGTCCAGGCTCCAGGACCACAGGAGCAGCTTCATCTCATCGAGCACTCGTGAGTAACTTCCATCTCCATGTTTTCTTTGGGGTTTAAGAAGGACACCTGGTTTCATGCTTCAAGCATACAACAGAAAGTAGGAACAATGCTATCTTTCTGCCCCCTCTGGAGGTCTTCCAAAAAGGGATCCAAATGTTCTCTTGTATTTCTTTATCAATATCCATCTATAAAATATAGTTAAGATGTAATGCTCTCATCCTCCATCCCTTCCCTTCTACTCTCCTTCCCAGTTTACCTAGATCTTAGCTATCTCTTCTTCCTGGAGTCTTCCATGCATGTCTCTCTTGGGGTCCTCCTTTTTATGTAGCTTCTTTGGAGTTGTGTATTGTAGCCTGGTTATCCTTTATTTTGCATCTAATATCCATTGATGAGTGAGTACACACCATGTTTGTTTTTCTGGGTCTGGGTTGCCCCACTCAGGATGGTTTTTCCCAGTTCTATTCATTTGCCTACAAATTTCATGATGGTATTGTTTTTTAGAGCTCCATTATGTAAATGTACCACATTTTCTTAATCCATGCTTCAGTGGAGGGGCATCTAGGTTGTTTTCATGTCCTGGATATTACAAATAATGCTACTCTAAACACAACTGAACAAATGTCCTTGTAGTATGGTTAAGCATCCCGTGGGTATATGCCCAATAGTGGTATTGCTAGGTTTGAAGTAGGTTGATTACCAATTTTCTGATAAACTGCCATATTGGTTTCCAGAGTGGCTGTACAAGTTTGCACTCCCAGCAGCAGTGGAGGAGTGTTCCCCTTACATCCCCTCTACATCCTCTCCAGCATAAGCCGTTATCAGTGTTTTTATCTTAGTCATTCTATCAGGTGTAAGATGGTGTCTCAGCCTCATTTTGATTTGCATTTACCTGAAGGTTCAAGATGGCTGAGTTGGGGAAGGGATGGAGAGGGAGAGAAATGAAAGAGATTTCTTGATACATGGGGCCATTATGGGGCTAAGGAAAAACCTGGTGCTAGGAAAATTCCCAGGAATCTCTAAGGATGACCTCAGCTAAGACTCTTAGCAGTAGTGGAGAGGGCACCTGAACTGGCTTTCCCCTGCAATCAGATTAGTGACTGCTCTAATTACCATCATAGAACTTACATCCAGTAACTGATGGAAGCAGATGCAGTGACCCACAGCAAGTTGTGGGCTGACCTCCTAGAGTTCAGTTAAAGAGAGGGAGGAGGGATTGTATAAGCAAGGGACATCAAGATCATGATGGGGAAAACCACAGAGACAACTGGTTCGAGCCAGTGGGAGCTCATGGACTCTGAACTGACAGCTGGAGAAACTGCATGGAACCAAAGCAGGTCCTCTGTTTTTTTTTTT